>JAULKM010099756.1:0-10752 GCA_032355605.1 Rubia tinctorum
CGACTTTGCGATTTGGGCATGTATTGGTGAACGGAAGGACCTCGAAAGTCAACATTGATTACTTGTACACATTTTTGAAAAATTACACCGTGGCCCAAAATTGTGTTACCCCATAATCCATTATTTTAAAATATATAATTTTTGTTATTCTTGCATAAATGTAGAAATATTAAATATTTTTTTTTTGTAAAATGTTAGAAAACACTGATACATGTTCCAAAGTAGCTCGTAACCCATTTTTCAAAACCTTTTTCTTTCCTATTCTAGCTTTCTTTGTAATCCGACCCGACAAACAGATTTCGACACTTTCCAACCCGACCAACAGACTTAGCCCCGTTTCAACCCGACCCGACCCGAACCGAACCGACCCGACCAACAGATTTAGACTCATTTCAACCCGACCCGTTTCAACCCAAACCTGTTTAACCCGAACTCGAAACTAACCCGAATAACCGAATTGATAGCTCTAGAACCTACCAATAGTGTAAATACTCTAACCGGAATCACCAAAGGTCTTGTTGTCCAAAAATATTTTTAATAAAATATCTCCTAAAACGACCGTGGAGTGTGGAGAGTAGATCCTAAGCTAGGAAGGTTTTTCCAAAAATATTGTCGTCAGAAAAATCTATTGTGGCAGAGACGGTTGAATTAAATGTTTTAAACGAAAAGGACTGAATTTTACAAGATATCGCAATTCTTTTAAAATTTTCAAAATCACGTTAAAAGTTCAAAAATCATTAACACACTTTCATTTTCATTCCAAAAATGTAGGGGTGGGCATCGGGTCGGTTTAATCAGTTTTGGTTTATTTGGTTTGGGTTATTCGATTTTTCCTCTAAAAAATTCAAAATCGAAACCAACCCGAATAACCCAAAAATCTAAATTATCCGAACCGAATTCAAAATTCGATTTCAGTTTGAATTTTCGAATTCGTTTTTAAACCGAATAAACCGAATTCATGAAAAAATTATTAAAAAATTACTAAAAATATATAAGCTAAATTAAAATTCTAAAAGAATATGTAATTTAATTTCTACATCATTAAACTCAAGTGTTTAAAATAAAGATCCAACAACTACAATACAAATTCAACCATAACAATTTTAGAGTTTTAAAATTAGATTATTAATATATATATATATATAATTTGTTTATTTTTTAATTGCAATTTGGTATTCGGGTCATTTTCAGATTGAGTTTCAATATCCAAAACCAAACCAAAAACAATATTCAAGAATCGGTTTACCCAATTCGGTTATCTAAAAACCGTATTTTAAATTTGGTTTGGGTAATTCAAATTTGAATTATTCAATTTTTGATTCGGTTTTTGGTTTTTGATTTTTTTGCCCACCCTTACCAAAATGCATTACTCCGTCTCTATCGTTAGACTTCTTTTTCATTCACTTTCAGAGGGATGAAAACATAAATTTCTTATTATTAATCTAATTTTCATATATCTCACTATTCTTCTCTTCCAACCATCAATACTAATAAGGTATGGGCCAAAGAAGCCCACACCGGCTATTCAGCCCACCGAATGGACAAGCAAGTGGGCTTGACTAGCTGAGAAAGGGATAACAGACGGAAAGAAAGAAAAATGTGATGGCTCGGTCACATTAGCCGTCCGAGGCATATATCTAGGGAGTAGAACGTGCGCATGAGGTAGGATATCATAATCAAAACACTATTCACTATATACGCTCTACATGGCAAACATGGCTGACCGGAGCGTCGGAGCAGGCATGACCCTGCGCCTGCCTGCCCGACCTTAGTCTATTTGTCTTGTAGGCTCAGGTACATATTGGATCAGAGGCGAACGACGAGAGGTGGATGGCAAGAATTGGCATTAACATTGGCCACGTCTGTGGGAATCGCTTCATCTTTCTAGCATCCACGCAGAATAAGCAATATGGAAGGACAACCAAACGAAGGAAACTTGTTTAACCAAGTGGTTATGGAGGATGTGACACACTTGGAGGAGGAGCCCACCCCAACACCGATAGGAGAATGACACCAGCTTCACACAGTCGCAGAGCTTACGAACAACTCGAAGATACTCCAAACGATCATGGCATCGCAGAAGGAGATGATGAGAAGGTTGAAGGAGATGGAAGATAGAGAGAGAGAGAGAGAGAAATGCAAGTCAAAGTGGAGGGGGCACGACATGTTGCCAACCGAGCTCTTTCCAGAGCAAGAAGGGGATGGAGAGACACCCAGCCTAGGAGATTGGGGGATCAAAGATAGCTCGGAGCATGGAAAAAATGTAAAAAGTATGGCCACTTCAGGAAGAAAGACCCAGGCTGGAGGCGGAGAGACCATAGCAGACCGCAAGTGGCAGGAAAACGATATGCCACTATCGAGAGGGATGGAACATGCCAAGGGCAAGAACCCATTGAAAGAAACAGAGGAAGAATCAATAAGGAAGGAAAGCAGAGGATCGTCATTCATCATGAGGATACAGTTATTCACGGCTAATCCAAAGCTAAAGATACCACTAAACATGGGGCAGTTTAATGGCGAAATATACCCCGAAGACCACTTTCACACATTCTCCACCAACATGGCCACCTTCGCGATACCGTAGGCCATTTGGTGCAAGGTGTTTGCAACCACTCTGATGGGCACAACTAGGGTGTGGTTTAAAAAATTGGAGGACGAGACTATTGCCAGCTTTAGCCAACTCGAGCAGAAGTTCTTGACACATACGAAGATGGAAAGTAGAAAAGGTGGAGATGCACTAAGGCAAATGTCCAGCAGCCGTCAAGCAGTTTTGAAAGAACAAAGAGGTTCTTCACACCCTCCTCATCAAGACTCCCAAGGAAATATTTGTCTGTGCGCAGGAAAAGGTATACTGAATGTGCCACCAAAGATGAGGGCAGACCCCCACAAGAGAAGAGAGAATGTCTCTATGATTACCACAATGATCATGGTTATAATACGAACGACTGCATCCACTTAAGGCACAACATAGAAGACTATGTGCAAAGCGGAAAACTTGCGCACCTAGAAAAAAATGCAAGGGCCCACAACAAGACCACGTATTAGAACAAGGGTAAGCACAGAGGCTTTCGCAAGCAGCATGATGGTCGCGGTGAAGCAAAGAGCCCTTACAGGGAATGGGGGCATGACAAGAAAAAAGAGGTCACTTGAGCTGAAGTCAGGGAAAAGTGGGGTAAAAAGATGAGATAGAACACCCCCGTGGAAGATAGCAGGACAACGACAATGACGGATAAATATCCTATCATAGGCGGGAAAGCCAGAGGAAGTATTGAATCTCAACGGAAGGCACACTGTAGGCTGACACCATAACCAACGCCGGTAGATTAGAAGTTGGGCGCAAACGAGTTGACAACGTTTAACGCTGATAACCTGATACCAGACAGGCTGGCTGGTGGTGATGTAGTGGTGGTAATGGTCAGGGTGATAGACAATAGGATCCATGGGGTGTAGGTAGATGGTGGAAGCTCTGCAGGACCTTCCAACCCTAACAGGCCCAAAGAAGGGAGAGACTTTGTACATGTATGTGGCAGTGAGTGAGGAAGCAGTCGGCGGTGTGCTGGTCAAGGAGGAAAGAAAGGTGCAGTGACCCGTATACTTCATGAGCCGAGCTTTTCAGGGACCGGAACGGGGATACACGAGTTAGGAGAAGTTGGCATTAACCTTGGTTTACGCGGAAAGGAGACTAAGACAGTAGTTCCAGGCATACCCTGTGATAGTTTTAACCAACCAGCCATTGAAAGCGAAACTAACCAAGCTAGGAGGGTAACAGAGATTAGTGAAATGGGTGGTGGAGCTGGAAGAACACACCATTGAATACACTCCGAGGAGTCAATGAAATGATAGATAATGGCAGACTTTCCAGCGAAAATGTCCAAGGAAGGAAAAATGAAAGCAGTGGAAAAAGCAGAGAGCCTTGCCCATGCCACAGACCAAGACATGTTGGTTGGTCCAGACGTGTGGAAATTGTATGTGGATGGAGCATCCGGAGTAGAAGAAGTTGGAGCAGGCCTGGTGATATCAGAACTTGAAGGTGTAGATGCAACCTATGTCCTGTGTTTTAATTTCCCAGTCGCAAACAATGAGGCAGAGAACGAAGCATTGATTGTAGGTATGGAGGTAGCCAGAAAGTTGGGAGCAAGAAAGCTACAGGCCCACGGAGACTCGATGCTGGTTGCAAACCTATACAACGTGCAGTACGCTCCCAAGAAGCCAATAATGATGAATTAAAGGGACAAGGTCAAGAGCCTGACGCCATAATTTGAAGATTTCAATATCACCAGGGTCTCGAGATCATGGAACACAAGGGCGGATGTGGTGAGAAAACTATCATCTTCAACACATGCTCATTTGATTAAGTCTGTGTTGGTGGATGAGTTGGCCAGCAGGTTAATTGATGTTGAACAGATTGGGGCAATACATAGTGGAACAGCCAAATAGACGACACCTATCTGGAGTTACTTGGAACACGAAATGCTACCAGCCGATGAGAAGGAGGCGAGAACAATTAGGAGAAAAGCACTGCAAGTACGTTGTGAAAGGCGGTCTATTGTACAAGAGGGGTTATACAGAGCCGTGCCTTAGGTGTGTAGATCCCGAGTTGGCAAACACAGTTCTTAGAGAAATATATGAAGGAAGTTATGGCAGCCACCAGGGACTGAGATTGGAGCGCTACGGACAGTGCGAGCTAGGTATTATTGGCCAACCATGCGAGCAGATGTGGAAAATATGGTTAGAGCATGCCACAAGTTCCAGGAACACGCCAAGGTACAGAGGCTCCTTGTAGAGCGAATGACCAGCATTAGGTTACCCAGACCCTTTGTGAAATGGGGAATCGACATCGTAAGACCTTTCCCTGAAGCAGCTGGGAGGAAGAGGTTCTTAGTTGTGGCAATAGATTACTTCACTAAGTGGGTAGAAGCCAAAGCTGTAGCATCTATAACAGGGAAGAAAATCACAAACTTCCCCTGGAAGATCATAGCATGTACATTCGAAATCCCACAAGTGATATGAGCGACAATGGAAAATAGTTTGCCAACGATACCAATAGGTCTTGGTGCGTCGGTCTGAGCATAAGACAACAGTTCACATCCGTTGCTCATCCTTAAATGGGCAAAAAGAGGTAACATAAAGAACGATAGTCCAAGGACTGAAGAAAAGGCTGGGGCAGGCGAAGGGAGATTGGTAAGAGGAGCTGGTAAGTGTGCTATGGGCATACAGGACCACACCAAGAACGGCCATGGGGGAATCTCATTACAAGCTATGTTTCAGAACGAAGACCGTCACCCCCGGAAGTCGTTGTGCCCAGCAGAAGAGTGCTGAGTTGATGGATCAGGGAGAAAATGACCAGGAAGACATGGAAAATTTGGAATAGCTGGATGAGCTTAGAGAGAAAGCAACACTGAAGGAATGAGAATGAATGAAGCTAGCACTACAACAGCAAGATCGGGCCTAAATCCTTGAAAGTGGGAGACCTTGTGCTGAGAAGGAATAAAGCTAGCAAGACCCAAGGGCAAAAGAAGCTGGATGCAGAATAGGAAGGCTCATACAAAGTGATTGAAGTGCTAGGGAAATGAGTTCACAACCTGGAGACGCTTGACGGAAGACCGATTCCCCGCACCTAGAACATCGCCCACCTGATGAGGTACTATGCTTATGCAGGTACGACTCTAGAAGTATGACACATGTATTTGAACAACTTGATGTTTTAACGGACAAGACAAGATTCCTGAAAGGATCAAATCTTTTGTAAACCCATAAGGGGCATTAATCCTAAGGAAATCCCGGTATATGTCCCCATCATTTTGTTGCCTTTTCAGAATTTCAATGCAGGAAAGAAGATGTCCGAACAAACATCCTTGAACGGTAAAGACTTAGGCCAAATGAGCAACTTTGGCTCCAACAACCAGCGAATTGCAGGACGGGTCCAATAGGCCAAAATAACAGCTCCGGCACCACGATGACCGTTGAGCGACGAGCCTGACTCAGGCCAAAAGTGCAACTCTGGCTCCAACGGCCAACGAATTGAAGGTCGGGTCAAATATCTTCTTTTTTTAGTTTTATTTCGATATCTTGTTTTCAATTTATTTCGCGATTTATCCATGCATATCATGAGTAACTAAGTCATTTACCGATAGAGAATAACGAGTATTAGTTATTAATTCGTGAAACCTAATTGTTTTATAATTAATTCTTATGTGTTCATGATTGTTCTTGGTTAAATCCATTCTTAATATGTTTAAGGCTGATGAACTTGTGTTAGGATAATGCTAGATAATTCCACCAAAACGTAAACGTTAGAACTAGTTAGTAAGTAGCGAATTCTTATGAAAACATAACTGATACAAACTATAATAGTAAGACATGGAACAATTGAGTGTGCATTACTATTTGATTTTACTTTGATAATTGCTATATCAGGTTCTTTGCATTCTTAATGCTATCGAGGTGTGTATCTGGTTCAACGAATACTTTCTAGGTGCATCTTGGTAAACAAAACAATTGGTTAATTAAAATTGATCAATTGTTGACAAGGTAAGAAATAATTGACGAGGTTAAGCGTGCCTACTGACCTATAAATGATACATACGTAAGGATAAATTCATTATTGCGTCGATAATTGATGTTAACTAATACAAGTTATTCTTAGCCGATACTATTCTTAAATATTTTTATTCTCATTTTTAGAGTAATTAAGTTGCATTTTTAGTATAGACAAAATTCCGAATTTAAGGTGTAGTGACTGCACCAAAAATGTTTTCGAATTAGTTGGTGAATTTATAATTATTGCTCTATTTTTCGTGGGATCATCTATGCTTGCTACAATGCTAATTTAGTGGTTTGTAGATTATTTGGAGGGTAGAACGACACTCACCAATTTATGTTTGTGAAAAAATCTAAAATAATAATGATTTGAAAATATATGTTGTAACAAATTTAACAATAAATTACACGATAATAATTTTGTATATAAAATAATAGAATAAAATGGTCGGAGTTGGGTCAGTTTGATTCCAAAAGGTCAACTATGTCATTTTTGTTGGGATGGAGGTAGTATTATTTATGAAATATAATTGGAGTATTGGGTATTTGAATAAACCAAGATCAAGGAAACCCTCGTTTCTTTCCGAACGCCTCCCTTCCTTAACTAAAATCTACGTAGATCCTTGTTTGGAGAAGCCGTCATTGCTCGTCAACCTCTCCACCACCACACAGGCTTCCTTCTCTCCTCTCCTTTCCTTACATACTCTCTCTTCGTTGTTGCTACACGAATCGAAACCAAAATCCAGCGACCATTAAAGAAAATCACCTAGTGTCAAAACTATCCACCTGCTATTATTTTCATTCCGGTGAAGGCTCTTCATTGTCGGCCCGGTTGTTGCTATGACAGCCGCGTAGTAGCCATGACTGGGGACACACCAGAGAGCTTCAAATTCCATTTGTGGATTTTGGAGGCCAATTTTTTTTTTGAAGATTTAGGGATTAAGGCTCACAGATCTAGAGGTTTTCATTCAGGTCAAGCTTCAATGACGATGCGGTTGATGTACACGCGCCACCAAAGACGTCTACGTGAAGCGGGATTGTGCTACGCTCGGCAAGTTCTGGTAACGCGCGAAAACAAAAGATCGCGTGTCACAAGAGTCTGTATCTTTTTTTCTTTTTCCTTTTTTTTAGTGTCTCTGTTTGGCAGAACTTATAAGTTGATGTGCTTATAAGCAAAACAGTTTTTAGTGTTTGGTAAAGTGCAAAAAAAACTTATTTTGAAAGCAGAAACTATTTTTGGAGGAAAAACAGAAACTTGTCTCCCCCTGCTTTCAAAATAAGCCAGTTTTGCTTATCAGCACATTTCTTTTAAACAGCGTGGTGGGTTTTTAATTTTTTTAAAGTATTTTTCCTGTAATTTTAAGGCAAAGTTTTGGGAAAGATCGTCTTTCCATAGGCTTATGGGAAAACGGGGTTGAAATATAATTAGAGAAAGGTAAAAGGTTATAGTTGCAATATAAAAAATTTATTATGCAACGTGTAGTAGTTATAGTTGCAATATTAAAAATTTATTATGTAACGTGTAGTAATTATAAGTTTATGACCCGATTAATGCAACCCAAAAATTTTATATTTATTTCTTCTAATTTGCAGTTTGAACGTTGATCTCTTCATAACTTATGAACATACCATCTTTCAAAAGACGGACTCAATTTTTAATGTCTTTTTCTTCGTCTAATTTTCAAAACAGAAAATAGGGGTAAAATTGTAATTTAGATTTTAAATGGTCATATTGAGCTATGTTGCACTGAATCGAGGACGGGTACCAAAATGGGGATGGAAAAATTAAAAAATTATGGATATGGGTACGGCAAGGGGACAGATAAAATATGATAATATATATATATTTTTATATATATTATTCAAATTTTAATATCAAATAAAATAACTATTCAAACTCAATTTAATAAGTTAGTAAATAAAATAAAATTAGACATCCAAACTCTATTAAATATTCAAATATAATTTAAATAAAGCACATTATTCATTAATCTATCATACATAATTTTAAAAAATAATAAATTATGTTAAAAGATAAAAACAAAGTAGAAAATATAATATTAAATTGATTAATACTAAACTAACGTCTCAAAACTCTTCTTCACTAAGGCTAATACTAAAAATATATTAGATCCTACACTACTATATGCCAAACGAGTGCAGACAAATAATATATGGGTTTGGAGCAAAGTAATGGGATCGAACCAGGACCTATGTGCAAACAATATGCCATTGCTCTGAAACAAAACATCAACAAAAACAGAGCATCTTTGTCGTCCAAGGCGAATCCGTCCCAGTCCCCGTCCTTGTTCTGTTCCCGATCGGAAACTTCATGCAAACTACCATCCCCGTGCATCATAGATATTGAGCATGTATTAGATCCATTTTTCTAAATTTAGTATCGGATTTAGATTGTTTGTACTAAACTATGTTTTTCATGCTATCATTTTCCTGAAAAACATGTTTGGTTTCCAGTTTGTCCCCAAACTAGGTTTGGAGAAATCCGAGGTAAAAGATGTTTATATACTAACTTTTGGCAACGCTAAAGTGAGGACTCAAAACATATTGATAGCAGCTAGATAGGATTGGGTAGTCCAATTCGGGACGGACTACAGACTTTCTTATAGATTTGATACTACATACTAATGCGACTCCAGAAGCACATACCATGCCAGCACCCGTGTCAAATGCACGAAAACAAACCTAACGTCATAACGCTTAATAAGTAAAGAATATAAACTCAAATTTTGAATATATGATTGATAAAAGATGTGATAAATCGTCCAAGCCATAGTCGTTCTTTGTGTTAATTTGGTGCAACTACTAGCAGAGGCGTAACCAGAATTTTAGTATAAAGGGGAATATAATTAACAAATTATATTTTTATTTTTATAATTTTTAACACAAATTACTCAATAAAAATAAAAATGGGGGGGGGGGGGAGGGGGACTGGGCACCCATACGCCACCCAAGTTCCGCCCCTGGCAAATAGTACTTGGGTTCATGCGAATTAGTCTCTTGTGTTAGTGAAGTTCATAAAGTAGTGTTTTATATCCAACATTCGTTTGTGTTGTCTTCGATTGAAAGACAGTACTACAGATCTTTTGGTATCGAGTGGTTCTCAAAATTCCGTAATCCAAAGTGTTCACACGGAGATTCATATAACCTACTATCCGGTTCGAGTATCCGGTTCAAGGTGGGTTGCTATCTCGAGTTGGTGAACAAATCAAGTTGATGAGTTTGGGTCGAGCTGATCAGATGCTCAGTAGAGAACCACCTTAATGTTGTGTTTGGTAGGTCTTATAAATGTTTTGCTTATAAGTTAAACATCTTCTTAGTGTTTGATAAACTCCTAAACACCTGCTTAGCATAAGCTAAATTTGGGGGAAAAAGTTGGTCTCCCCCTTTACTTTCAAAATAAGCCAAAAATAAGTCAGATTTGCTTATAAGCATAGCTGTGTCAGACACACCCAAGATGTTTTGCTTATAAGCTAAACAATTTTTAGTGTTGGTAAAGTGGTAAAAACATCTTATTTTGAAAGTCATAGCTATTTTCGGTGGAAAAATAGAAACTGATCCCCTTGCTATCAAAATAACCCAACTTTGCTTAAAAACACAACTATGTCAAACACACCCTAAGTTATATGTACCCTTCATTTGTTCTTCATTCCCTCTCGTAGATTTTTGTTCTAAATGTTATGTTTGGCGTCTTTGTGTAAATGAGCTCATCCCATATCTCGCTATAATAGATCACTCGAATGTAAATCATTGGCCAATTTGATAATAAATATGAAGGGTTGGATTCCATAACATCCCTTGACGGTTTAATTTTTTTATAAAAAAAAATCAAATTAGAACATAAATCAAAGAGAGATGGGGTTAACAAATTTCAACATTTGAGATTCTAAACCAACCATGATCTATTGAGATTTTTTTGTCCCTTTTCAATCTCATACTCTTAAATTAACCAAACACTCTCTTATTGTACTTGACCTCATCATATTCATGAACTATTACCTGAAAAAAGAATAAAAGAAATGAAAAGTCAAATAATGCTTCATAACTCCAAAAATGAGCTTGAACAATAGAGTAAGAAGAAAGTGTTAAAAAGTTTACGAACAAAGTAAGGTTTCAAGTTAACCACTATTTCTGTTCCAACTTGATTTGTATTTAATTGTTTATTTAGTTACTATAAAATTTAATTAATAATCG
>JAULKM010099757.1:0-10751 GCA_032355605.1 Rubia tinctorum
AACGTAGTTGAAAGTAGACGATCTTAAATTATTTTAGTTGAGTTGAGTTGAGTTGATTGGAACTGAAAAGAGTTGAGCTGAGAAGAGCTGAGAGGAGTTGAGAGGAGTTGAGAGGAGTTGAGAAGAGCTGAGAAGAGCTGATTGGAGTTGAGCTGAATTTATTGGAGCTGATATGAATTGTGAAGAGCTGAGAAGAGTTGAGAAGAGCTGATTGGAGTTGAGATGAATTTATTGGAGCTGAAATAAGCTGAACTGGACAGGGCCATACTTAGCTATGAGTGTTTGAATTTTGGTGAAAAAATGAGTGGATAAAATTAAATGTAAAAAATAATGAGTGGATAAAATTGAAGAAATCTTATAAAAAATGAAAGACAAAGTCTTGAGAAAGACGGTCTTTCCATAGGCTTATGGAAAAGACATGGTTTAATCATAATAATAAAAGGTAAATGATCTTTGTTGCAATATTAAAATTATTTTATGTAACGTGTAGTAGTTATAAATTTTATAACCCGGCTCATACAACCCGAAAATTTTATCATAATTTCTTCTAATTTACACGTTAAATCTTGGTCTTTCCATAACTTATGGAAAAACCGTCTTTCAAGAGACGAAATCAAAATGAAAAGTGTCATTTAAACAAATTATTCCAATAAGCTAATTCTACCACAAATAAAAAAACAAAAGAGGTATATTATATATTATTGCACTTAAGTCCCTGTAACCGATAAATTTTTTAAAAGGCTCTTAGTCCCACCTTAAGGTTTGGTGAGAGTGGTGAGACGGTGTCATCCAAATCTTTATAGGGTTAGAAAGTTAGATTGACAGAATCTCATTTTATAGGATTATATTGCACTTTAAACTGATAAAGGGTTAGCAGTTTATTTTACTTTACTTATAAAAAGTTGTAAAAAATGAACAAAAACGGCGTGTCATGAATAACCCGTGCGAAAAGCTCTGTCTCTCTCCTTACTTTCCATTTGCTTTTTAATTATTATTATTATATATTAGTAAAGGAAATCATTTGAATTGAGTTGAAATTGTATAAATCGGGAATGTTGACTGGGTCTCTCAAAGGGGCACCATCAGTTGCTATGAAAAGCATCTCGACGGTTAAATAGTAAACAAAAGGGTCGGCAGATTCTTTGATCCATGATTTTGTAAATTATTAAAGATCATGGTTCCAACTATTTGTTGATGAAAAGCATGGCCTTTTCGTCCTCGAAGAAAAAGGCAAAGAAGAACAACAGTATTTCTCAATTCTTCAGAGATCGTATGAAGTCCCACCGGCAGCGCACCGGCACCGGCACCGGCACCGGCTGCGGCTGCCCCCTCCTTGTAGAAACCGGATTTCCGGCCTCTCTTGTCGATTTGATAGTTAAAAACCGCCAGAGATTGAGGAGATCTGCCGAGGGTTCTAAGATCCAGGAATCTTCGGCTTCTCCGCCGGCGGTTACGAATCATATAGTGGAGGAGAATGATGATGCGGTTCGAGATAATGAGAAATGTAAAGGGCTTTTGCCTGCGGTCTTGAGGATGTGTATCGTGGCGGTTTTGGCCCTAGGGGCCAAGAAATTTGCCCTGGGGTTGACTATGTCTGCTTTTTTCTTGATTTTTGTGGAGTCGGTGGGGAAGAATGTTTTTGGATTGTTGCTCCCTTGTTACGATTCGAAAAAGCAGTTGAGGTTGATGATGGCGAAGATTTTGAGATTTATTGGAATCGAGGAGGCGAGAATCGGGTCTCATGGTCCTGATTTCAGGGACAATAGCGAAATCGAGGTCATAAAGTCTGAGGGCTCTATGGCGGTCGGGGATGTTGAATGTAAGGAGATTGGAAATTCGAAGATTAGGAAACCGAATTCGTTGTCAGCGTTTTTGGAGGAGGAGGAAGAAGAAGTTTTTGAGTTAAAGAAGAAGAAGTCTGGGAAGGCGAAGATGAAATTGAAATTGAAGCACATGTTTGCAAGAAAGGAGAAGACGATGAAGAAAGAAGCAAGTGTCGGAAGCAGTGAAAGGAGGTTTGAGTGCCAGAGCAATTTGCCGTCAGTTGCAGTGATTTGCCCAGAGAAAAGGAGCAGCAACTGTGGATGTTTAATTGTGTGCACAATTGTCCTGATCGGACTCTCTGGTGGCAGGATGTATGCACTCTTGCTCATCTTGTCCTGCTGTCTCCTCAAGAAATCAGGATGTTGGATGTTACCCATGATCAGGCATTTTTACCCAGATGTCTAGTGTATTACTTTTTGTGCTTGATTCACCATTTGTTGTTTACTGTTGTTGCTCGAGCTCAGAATGTGTTCTGGGTGGATTCTCTTGTGCAAACATTCTCTGTTTGACCTGCAAATGTAAATCCACACAAACCTGTCATAACATCATCATACGTGTTCCTGATTTATAACATCTTGCTTTCAAATCTTTGAATTGGCTGTCCTTGACTATTAAAGGTCACAATGTCAATTACTACTGCTCTTTGATTTCTTCAACTCTCTTCACTTCTCTGGTTGAGTTGCACAACAAACCCGAATTTAAATAGAGTTGAACGTTAAAATAACTCTATATTTTTGTCGAAAGTGTTTATCTAACCCACCCTGTAAAATATGAAAGTGCAAATATAACCTTATGTTTTGGTCCAAAGTGTCAGTCTAACTCTGTCAACCTGAAATTGTCCGGAATTCAATAAATTGACAACTACACCCATCAAAAAAATTAAATATTCAATAAAACTTGAAGTACTATTTGACCCTCGGCATTTTTTCCTTTATTCCTTTCAACTCAACGTTCTACCCTAAATACTAAAAACCTACTTTTCACTCATTTCCTCCTCTCCTCTGCAGCTATTCTCTCCCCTGCAGCTCTTCTCTTCCGCCTCCACCCTAATTCAATCTCACGACGCCTTCTTCGACACCCTAATTGAACCCATCCTCGCCAAATTCTACCTCCAACTCAACGAAAACTCCTCCGACAACCCCAAACCCTACTTTCACGGCCTCTCCAAAATCTCACTGAAGCGCGAATCGAAGGAAAATCCCAAGCTCTTCCGCCGCAACCGCCTCGACCCACTAGTAGAGAGAAACTCATTAAAGGCGACAATAGAAAGCGGTTAAAAATGCAGAACCGCCTTATTTTTAGCTGTTCCGAACTCGGAACGCATGGTCGAGCTAGGCATAATCGTTTTAAAGGCGGAAAATTTTCAATTAGAGGCGGTTTTTAAATAACCGCTTTTAACTAGGGCTAATTTTAGGCAGTTAATCTTATAACCGCCTTTAATTAGCCCTAATTAAAGGCATTTTTGTCTGATCGCCTTTAATTTAGTATTGTTTCGAGTTCAGAATAGGGGACGAATTGGCTTTCAAATCCGTAATTAGTGGTTTGTAACAATTGTGAAAAGACAATAGCTGTTCCGAATTCGTAAAGACCATAGGGGGTAAGGTTACAAACTCGGAACGTTAATTCCAATCTAATAATATTTAAATGTGAGTTCCGAACTCGGAACACACTCTATATAATAATTAAAAAACACGTTTATTTCTTTAAACCTTCACAAACAATCAAATTTTAACGGGTCCCTCCCTTTCCTAGTCCATAGAAGAGCATTGTATTCATTGGAGAAGGTAAGTTGTCTAAAATTCCATTATACTTAATTATTATTGGTTTTACTAGAATTTATTTTATAAGTCTCGAATTAGGGATGGTAGTAAGGTTAGCTAGAGTTTAGGATTATGATTGTTGTTGTGAGAATGCTAATGAGTTGCATTTTAATTGACTTGTAGGATAATGGAACGGGGATGAACTCATTGGTAATGAACTTAGAAAATCATCCGATTACATGTCATAGATTGAAACTTTTCTTACGGTAGCGTTTGATGATGCTTCTAAAAATGGTGTCGTGCAAGCCCAGTGCCCGTGTAAAGATTGTAGAAAGGATATGTATTTAGGGAGGAAGAAGTTGCGGGGACATCTAATAATGAGGTGGTTTCAAACTTCCTACACTCATTGGGTGTGGCATAAGGAAGTTGGAGAATCGTCGCGGATGACTGATTTGAGTAAAATGAATATGGAAGATGAATTAGATGGGAATGCAGAATTTGATGAAATGGTTGAGGATATTGCAAGAGAGTTCCATGGTAACCCAGAGGCATTACAAGCTTTACTTGATCACAAAGATACGCCATTGTACAATGGTTCAAACATTCGGTACTTAGTGCGACTCTTAGGATAACGAATTTGAAAGCCAAATTTGGGTGGACCGATATGTCGTTAATTAAAACTCTTGAATTGCTTAGGGAATTGCTCCCCAAAGGTAACATGATGCCTGATAGGTTGTACGTCACGAAAAAGTTCTCTGCCCAATGGGATTGGATTTGAAAAAAATACAAGCTTGCTCTAAATTTTATGTTGTACCGAGGGGAAGAAGATTAAAATCTAGAAAGATATCGCGTATGTTGTGAGTCTCGATGCAAATTGAAGAGGGGGAAATTGTGGTGGGTGCAGAAGTGTTAACTAAAACAACGGAAAAAACAATGGCAAAAGTGATGTGGTATCTCCTAATCGTTCCCCGATTGCAGAAATTATTTGTGTGCAAGGAAGATGCAAAATTTTTACGATGGCAAGCGGAGCGGGATCGACCGGTGGATGATGTGATTAGACATATGTCAAATGACGAGCAATGGAAAAAATTGATACTCTTTACCCCGAGTTTGCAAAATGACCCCGACATTTGAGGTTGGGCTTATGTACCGATGGAATGAATCCATTTGGTAATATGAGTAGTACACATAGTTCTTGCCCTGTTATGTTGGTTATCTACAATCTTCAATCATGGTTGATAATGAAACGTAAGTATGTGCTGTTATCCGTGATGATTTATGGTCCTAAGCAATTGGGTAAGGACATAGATAGGTATTTTACTCCTCTTGTTGAGGATTTATTGATGTTATTTATGGAAGGTGTGCAGAAATATGATGGGAGTGTTGAAGTTTACTTTACATTCAAATGGATGTTCTTTTGTACTATTAATGATTTTCCCGCATATGGTAATTTGTCTGGTTACTTAGTGAAAGGCCACTTTGCTTTCCCCGTGTGTGAGAATGACACTGATTATCACCAATTGAAGCATGGTTGTAAAAATTTATATCAAGGTCATCATAGGTTTCTTCCGGTGGATCATCCATCGCGTTTGGCGAAAAAATTGATCAATGGGAAAGTAGAGGCTAGAGAAGAACTGTTTGCGCGAACAGGTACTCAAATATTTGAGACAGTGAAGAATTTCCAAATGAATTTGAGAAGAAAATAACGTAAACTGCATGTGGATGGGAGTAGGAAGAAATGCTTTATTTTCTTCAGATTGCCATATTGGGAGCATTTGGACGTTAGCCATTGTCTTGATGTTATGCACATTGAGAAGAATGTGTGTGAATCTTTGGTCAAAACCTTATTGAGTACCCCTTGGAAAACAAAGGATTGACTGGAGGCTCGGTTTGATTTGATCAAGATGGGTATTAAAATGAACACAGTCCCTGTCAGTTCCGGTGAAAACTTTTTCTTGCCCCGCGCTTTCTATTTTAAGTCTGAATCGAAGAAACAATCTTTATGTGATATCCTTAGAAGTGTTAAGATCCCAACTGCGTATTCTTCCAACATCAGTACTTGTTTGTCAGTTGAGGAGTTGAAGGTGATTGGGCTGAAGTCCCATGATTGTCACAATCTATTACAGGAATTGAATGTCATTGTGATTCTATTGTCTTTGCCATCTCATGTAAGAATATGCATTACAAAGCTTTGTTTGTTTTTCAAGTCCATTTGTAGCAAAAACATTAGTGTGTCAAAGTTGGACCATTTGCAGTCTTTGATTGTTGAAGTTTTGTGCCAGATGGAAATGTATTTTCCACTATCATTCTTTGACATTATGGTCCACTTATGTGTTCATCTTGTGAGGGAGATAAATCTTTGTGGTCCCATGTTTCTAAGGTGGATGTACCCATTTGAGAGGTACATGAAAATATTCAAGCATTTTGTGAAGAATCAGTACATGCCTGATGCAAGTATTGTGCAGAGGTATGTGGCAGAGGAGGTCATCGAGTTTTATACTGATTATTTTTTGGAAGATGTCGGTTTGGTTGGGATTCCAAGTCATATACATGATGGACGGTTGGAAGGTTATGGGGTTAGGCAGGGGAAACTTTTAAGCTCTAGCACTGGAGAATTAAGCACCGCCCATATTTATATTCTCCATAATCATGAAAATGTTGTCCTATGTATAGATATTTACATGGATGAAATTAGAGTCACAAAACCTAATTTTAACTAAGCCTGGGTTCTGAACTTACATAGTAGGACTTTTTTTGTCATGGTTGCATGAACACGTAACCGTTGGCGACCATCCCACGACAGTAAAATGCTTGGCTCGCAGACCACTTGGTACTATACTCTCTTATGGAGGATACGATGTCAATGGTTTTATGTTTGCAACAAAATCAGTGGATGATAAGGGTGTGTCTTAGAACAGTAGAGTCTCTCTCGTTTATGAAGCTTTGCATATCGGTAATAGAAGTGATAATGATCTAATGTACGCTCAACAGTGTTACTTTGGCAAAATTTTAGATATCTGGGAGTTTGACTATGTCACTAAGTGAATTGCTATTTTTAAATTTCAGTGGTAGATTTCAATATGGATAGTGCACTGAGGATTTTAGTTTCACACTTTTCCAAAGAAGTCGGATTAGTTAGCGGGAGGATTCTTTTATCTTGGCCTCTCAAGAGCATCGGGTTTTCTATGTGAGGGACCCTTCCGATCCTAGGTGGGAGATTGTAGTGGAAGGGAAACACGCATTTGTTGAAGATTATGTTGACGAACAAGGTTTCAGTCAAAATTCAACTGGTTTTGCTATAGATGATGCTAGCTTGCTTGCGGAGGACGATCTAAGTTTGAACAGTTTCGTCGGACATAGCGATCATGAGGAGGGAATTTGGGTTAATTTCCGTGGAAAGGTCACACGTAAAAGGAGGCGGGCCAAGAAGGTTTAGAAGAAAAGGAAACATAAGAAGTAGCTTCAATGATTGTAATTGTCTTTGTTTGAAAATGAAGTGTTAAATATTTGATTGAACTAAGTTTTTTATGAACCAACAAACTAGTAATGTTTAATAAGCAGACAAAACAAACACTCAATTATCAATAAAAAACCAACAATAATTATCAATCATTACGGTTTGACAAGTCAATAGTTAAAGTCAACCATAAATCATAAATCAAACAAGTAGTTGGAAATAAATAACCATCAGTAAATCTAAACAAGTTGAACGATCAAATTAATAAGATTCAAGAAAAACTACATCTATGGAATTTGTGACTCCAAATCGTCCTCTAGATTGCTTGTGGATGTGGATCGGTCAAGACAAGGTCGGTGCGTTGTCGCAAGATGGTGTTCCTAGGTTCTTTGCCTTTTTTCAATCTTCAAAATCCTCGCCTTCACCGCGCAGAATTTCTTGCGAACCCACTTATAGCAATCTCTTACACCTTTGAGGTAGGATTTCTTTTAATCTACAAAATTGGAAAATACAAAAATTAATATGTGTGACAATATACGTAATAAAATATAAATAAATTTCACTAACCTTATTAAAATATCGACCTCTTTCTCAACTCCACACAACCTTGTGGCTTATTGATCCACTTGTTATCAACCAAGATCCACCCTGTATTTTTGAAGTGTGTTTTGTCAAAAAACTTGGGTGGTTTCTCCTCACCGCCAATTTGCAACCCCTCGACATTACTCAATATCATGTTGATCAAACACCCGCATGGGAGGCTCCTCACCACCCTCGTCGAAATTGCAACCCAAAGCATGTTCTTAAAGATTTCCCCCCGGGGTTGATCTTCCTACCCTCTAATATGAAATAGAACATCATAAGGGTGGTATAGTTGGGCTCAGTGATGTGTCTGGAGGATGGAACTCAACATCCCGCAATCATTTCATAGACAATGCGATTGTCGTTTGACAAACTTGGAAGATAAAAAGTCTACGGCTTACCCAAATCCGCCGCGTTCCTTTGGAAATACCTCACACTACATTGGATAGGGTCTACAGATGGGTAATCAACAAGTAGTGGCCAATTTTCCTATGATACCAATCATCCAATGGAATCTCCATGTCTTTTGGGTAAACGCTCTCTGGGTTCTTATACGGGAACTCAAGGGGTTCATTCAATATCCATTGATTAATTGTAATATCAATTCACAACCACATAATATTTTCGAAAGCAACCAATTTCTGTTTATCTAAATCACATTGAACAACGTAATACGAGCACTCAAAAAAGTTCTTAAAATTAACAAATAAAATTAAAATTCAACGAATTCAAACTACATAATCCGAATGCATAATCCAAATTCTAGAAATCCACAAAATGCATAATCCAAAGTACCAAACAGACTTGATAAACAAAGTATTTTCCAAAGTATTCTTACCACATTAAAAACATTTGCTCAACATCCTAATAGAGATTCTATGACTCTTGGTTAGCTCCATAGTTCGCTTATTCCTCGCTCTCGGAAAATACCGGCTCGAACGTGGGTGGATCTTCATTCTCGCTTAGCACAAGATTGATTCCTTGCTATTCCATGAAACTTTGTTGTTGCACCACTGCCCCATCCAACATTTTGCTGGTTTTCTCCATGTCCCTACTAATGCAATTCAAGTACAAAGCAGTTTGGCTCTTCCAACTACTTTGTGAACCTGTCAACACAAGCAAATGTCACACAAGTTCTTCAAAAAGAATAACAAATATTATGTAGACATAATATTAAAAATATTTTAAAACTAAAATTAAAACTTACGAGAAGATGAACCCTCAGACCTATCAAGATCCTCTTTATCCTTAGCCCTTTTTGCATTCTTTGCAGCTTGACCCGGAATCACGTGTTGCTCCCATCTACCGTCAAATACAATCACCAACTTCTTATGTTGGAACCACACCTCATCATAGTACTCCATTCAGAAAAGAATATATTGGGGCACGACTCTCGTTTTCTTCATTATAGCCATGATCAATAGACCATAGGTCAGATCTTTCTTCTTCGCGTTCGCGTCCTTGAGTATGCTCATAATGATGGTATACCCGGGGTTTATCTTAGCATCCTCCATCAAATAGTAGAAGAGCAGCACATTACCGATCATCGGCTCATATGTGTGCCCACCCGTGGACAATACATTCAAGCACACCTACTCAAAAGTGAGACATTCCTCAACCAAAAGAGCCCTAATGTCATAACTATTCGCTGGGCCTGCCGCACTTCCAAGCCAATTGATATATTTCCTATAAATTTCTACAAGGTTTAGTGGGGTGAATTCAGTGACCAATGGCCAACGTTTTTTGTGATAGATGTCTAGTAAGGCAATGTGATCTTGATCGGTGGTTAATTACTCGGGGGAAGTATAGGTTGATCCTAGGGCTTCATTGACTGTCCACATTTTAACCGTAATTAGTTTTCCCTTAACCATCCTTATTATTCGCGCTTTGGCCTAACTTGGCGTAAAATTGAATCACCTCATCTTGGTAGACATTTTCCTCTAAACACATCAACTTTTCTAAATGTTTAAATTTGAATCTATCTAACAAATATCGCGAACACAAATCTGATATAGTCGCGGCTTAATAATGTTGGAACTAATGACTTTAAGCTTAAAAAATTCCACATACTTATCTTCCACCATCTTGTTGAAACTTTTTTCTGACGCCCCTACCTCGGTGAACGGTTGATGGCTATTCTCACCTAGCAGCCAGTGCTTTTCTTTGATTGCCTAGGCTTCGACATTGTGCATGATTGATGGATTGTTGAAGGATTTGATGGTTAGGGTTGAGGACAGTTCAATTTGGGGTTTGGTGGTTAAGATTAATCTTGAATGGTATGAACTCATTTA
Source organism: Rubia tinctorum (assembly GCA_032355605.1). Classification (NCBI taxonomy): domain Eukaryota; kingdom Viridiplantae; phylum Streptophyta; class Magnoliopsida; order Gentianales; family Rubiaceae; genus Rubia; species Rubia tinctorum. The sequence continues at coordinate 9,915 of JAULKM010099757.1, forward strand.
TCTTGCGGTGGTGTTGTAGAAGGGTTAGGGAAGAAAATAAATAGAAGGGCCGCCGATGACCATGGGCCACGTTAGCTAGATTCGGTTAGGTTAGAATAGTCATGAAAATATCAATTTCAAATTTAGGGGTATTGTTTTTCTTTTTAGATTGGGTCAACGCAAGAATGAGTCCAGTCAGCGTCGAAAGGAGTTCAGTTAAAGCCGAAATAGTGTAAAAAGGATATATCAGCACAATTTCTGAAAAACCTAGGGTTAGAATCGCACTTTCAAAATTTACTGGGTTAGATTGACACTTTCAAAAAATAGCAGAGTTAGTTTTGTATTTTTCTCATTTAAATGTTTAAACATAATCGAGACCTAAATAGTGATACCCAAATGGTGATACCAAATTAATAATATGAAGTCTCAAATCACTCCATCAATGGCTTAGTGATACCCATCATATTGCAAGGACTGAATCAATGCAGAACCAGATTGCAAGGACTGAATCAATCACTCCATTTGGAATTGTTAAATCACGAAATTGAAAACACAAAAATTCAATTAAATAATATACGATTGCGACTTTACGATTTGGGCATGTATGGGTGAATGGAAAGGGCTCAAAAGTCAACATTGATTACTTGTACATGATGAGACGTCAAATGCATGTGTTTTCTGAAGCATTTAACATATCTTTTGTTATCTTTTTGTTGTAAAATTGCTAGATTTAGCTAGATTTACATCATAAGGGGTTTAGATGACCGTTTTCGTTTTTTGCATCTAAATCCTTCAGTTTGCAACCTAGCTGAGTCTAATGGATTTTTGGTCCTTACGAGCATATAGATTCCTGTTTGT
>JAULKM010099758.1:0-10751 GCA_032355605.1 Rubia tinctorum
GTAACTAAGCTAAATTAGCGTTATATATATATATATATATATATATATATATATATATATATATATCCCAAAAATAGAAATTCACATAGTGAAGCAATACACCTATTCATGTCTTACAAACGAGAAACATGTAAATAGCACAACTGAATCTTCTAAGAACGAGTATGATGATCGACATACAATAAACGCTCACAATTGGCTACAAATAACAAAGAGGAGAAACAATTATATTTCATCCTTAAGGTTTGGAAAGCAAATAACATACAACCAAGAGCTAGTTCTACAATCTAGTCATTTAATGAATTAAATACACAATAAATACAAAGAACCCAATTGACAATTAATGTCAAAAGTAGAATAATCAATGCATCACAATTTTAAGTTAGAAGAGCTGTTTAATTGTTCCCAAGGATAGATTAGCCTACCATAACAAAACCCATATTCATACACATGAACATAACAAGAAAAATGAAAAGAAAAGATGAGAATATGAAGAAACTGGGATTTTTGGAGTGAAAATCGGGCTCCCTCAAAATGGAGAAGAGTGAGCTATATATAGTACAAGAGAATAAGAAATAAATGTTAAAATGTCAACTTACAGAAGGTCAGGTGTGGATCTTGCCATGCGCCACGTTCGTGTGTTGGGTGCTAGTCCGTCTGCACGAATAGTGCAACTAGGCACACAATCCACGCCAAAGGTTGTTTGGGCTTGTTTTCCTTAGCAGTTCGGCCGGTGTGGAGCGTGCATTGGTGTGTATATCTGCAACGGAAGGGTGACCGTTCCCTTGAGCCCCCATCGGTACCTGTGGTATCATTAGGATGTTTAGAATTTCAATGGCCGAGACTTTCTGCTATTGGATTCTAGTCGTTTTTTGGTTTAGTATTGCAGGGCTTCTAACTCGTCCACAGGTTATGTCTTCCAATTATGGGTAGGAAACTGAAAAGGACGAAGGTTGTGGAAAATTGGTGTAGAAAATCTAAACCACCAGCTGCTGGAATGTGTTCGATTTTAGGTCGTACATGAGCGAGTGCGCGGTGCAGTCAGCGGGATGTTGTTGTCGGCGTAGCAGCATTTGCCTGCAGACAAGGAGAGGTTCGACGGGCCAAAGTTTGTTCGGTCGAAGATCACCACCTAGTCATTGTAGAAGAGCTGCATGTGCATGGTGAAGACTCCGATGTTCTTCTGCAATTGAATCCACATCCCGCTGGGAGTCATCGTCGGAGTGAAGTTCGCTTCCGCTGTCGGGAAGTCGAGAAACATGGGAGGCATAAAAGGCGAGTTTGGAATCGCCGGATTTTTCATCTGGGATCTTGTTTTTACGATCATTAGGAAAATCGAGAAGATGAATTCAGGTGTTGTTATTGTAGTGCCATTTCCCGATGATCAAATTGTAAAAAAAATGCATCTTTATTTTTCTTGAAAAAGAGGGGAAATTAAGGGAATGTGGGAATTAATATTGCTTGTGGTATTAATGTGCATATTTTTTATTTAATTTTTTTGCTTTGTGAATTATACTATTGCATTATCTTGTTTGAAGGAGGAGATTGCAAATCTTTATTATCGCTCAGATAATGATCAAATCATATTTTCTCAGTACTTTTGAATTTTGAATCAATGCCCGTGATCCTCTATAACACTAATATGTATGGATTATTATATGTTTTTAAGACAGTGTTACTATCTTCACACTGATAAGTATGAGTATTTTGAGATTTTTTTTTGTTTGGTGCTACAGTATCATTGTCCGAATGCAAATAGTTAGCTTTTTTATTTTTGATTTGGACCTGAGGAAGACACATTTTCCAAATGCGTCTTCAAGTTTTCATTTTTTTCTGCCAATTTTTGAAGACGCATTCAAATAATGCGTCCTCTCTGTTTTTTACAAAAATGATCTGAAATATTAAAGACGCATTTGGTAAATGCTTCTTCATCGTTTTTGTTTTTTTTTCAAACCCCTTAAAATGCAATTGGCTAATGCGTTGTTTGAGTTCAGTTTAAAGCCAAAGAATAGAGCACCGTTGCTCCATTATCCATCCTTCGTCCTCAGTATTTCTGGTCTATTTCGGTACCTTCCCCCCCATTTTTGCCCCATTTTAGCGTCGGCCAGCACCTCCCCTGTTCCCTCAGCCTCCAACACAGATAATTGAGTTCCAAAATCCTGGGCAAATAGAGACATAACTGAAGTTTGCTAAATGTTTAGATCTTTGGTTTGTTTGTTGATGTTTTGGCAGTTATTTGTGTTGTAACTCATATTCTTCTTTTCCTACAACTTGCATTGGGTCCAATTGCATTATTTCTGGACGAAATGGTGGTGGTGGAGCTACGCGTGTACTTCACACGCTGACCCATAAGCGGTGCGTGAGCATCATGCGCCACCGGCATAGACGCGCGTGAATTTCACGCGCCACCGTCGACGGAGGGGCATCGCTGGAGATTGCTCAAGTTGTTTTTGGGTATATTTTTCGATGAGTAATATGTACTATCAGAAATGGTATTTTAAAAAAAAGAAATTTGTGAGATACGTTGTATCTATTGTATGCAATTTATCGTAATTTAAATTTTTTGTATTGATGAATGAAAATATTTTTAGTAATATATTGTATGATATATTGTAGGGAAATTGTTATTGAGTTTCTAAAAATGTATGCATAATCTTATAGAGTTATTATTGGATATTATTTGAATTTGTTTAGAGTTAATATCACATGATTGTAGGAATTGTTTTTTCCGAATGATGTCGATGTTTGAAAAGTCGTTAAGGAAATCAATGAACTGATGTTGTTGAATGATAAAATTTGTGTGAAATGTATGGTAATTGTTAATTCCATTTGGATATCATTTTCAAATGTCTTGAAATTTTTATTGGTACCAGTGTAGGAAAAGTTGGGGTGCGATATCCAGGAAATTGTTACTTTTCTCAATAGGAACACATCTTCTTTGTTGAAGGTGTGTTTTTTTTGAAGGAGTCGTAATTTAGACATTTTAGATGAATAATTGTTGATGTAATACGAATTATTTTTGCATGTTATGAATCGATGTCTTGTGAATGAGTTTTCACTGATTTTGATGAGGAGCATGTAAATTTTTTTTTATTATGATGTTCATTAGGCAGAATCATTGAATGATAATCTTCGTTTTCAAAAGTAATTATTTGTTGTATACTACTTTGTTGCAGTTGCAGGATGATTTTGTTATTGTACTTGTATAGAGGGGGCGTGATTAAGTATGATGTGAATGTGGGTGTGTACTATGATCCTCCCGTAGCTGAGAAACATCTGACTTTAAAGGAGAGGTTAAGCCACTCTCAATTAGTTGAATTACTTGTGAGACGACTTGGCATTCAATGTGAGGGCTTTCTTGTGAGAATATTTTATCGTTGTCCTGAGATGATTGGTTCTTGTATATATTATCGATGTTATGATGTGGAAGATGACCAGTCAAAGGAGACCTTCTTTGATATTGTTGATAGAATGTCCCCGTCGTCAGCCGATCTTTACATTCAGCTAGAGAGGATTGAGACCAACTTTGAACGTCTGGGTGATGTTGGCCTGGGCACGTTCATGTCGTTGTTGAGCAATTTTCATAACTATACCTCAGCAACCTTCCCTCCCTTCCCAACACTTGAACATTGCCAAGGTTTTGGAGAATCTCATGTCATTGGTGAGTCGAGTCAACCTACAACGTATGTCCGGCTTAGCTACTCTCAGCCATCCACAAGTGCTGGTCAACATGGTGGTTACCATGAAGAATTCAATGTTTTTGACGATGATTACGTAGGTGAAATTGGTGAGCATGGTTCCGGTGGCGGCGGTGGTGACCTTGTTGTAGGCCAGATTGATGTTGATGAGGAGGAAGGTGAAGGTGGGGAATTTGAAGCAAAAAGTGAAGATGATCATTCCTTATCAGCTGATTCGAATCCAGGGGATGATGATGAATTCGTGGTGTACACGAATAATGTTCCCACTGCATTCGATCATATGGGGAATCCTAATAACAGAACATTCTTCAGGGTTTACGGGGGTCCTGATGAAGATGGGTATGACCCAACTGATTGTGGCGGAATATTTCCTAACTATGTTCAAGCGATAGGAAAGTTGATTTGGGTATGCGATTTCGGACTAAACCGGAATTGGTAAAGGAAATATCTAGGTAGAGTTTGAAGATGAACATGGAACACCGGGTTGTGGAGAGCAAGTTGATTACATTGTACACGAAATGTAGGGAAGTTGTTGAAAGAAGTGGATATTGTTTGTGGATTGTCAGAGCCAGCATGAAGTCGACCCACGGGATGCGGGAGATCTTCAAATGGGCAAGCTGTCATTCTTGTATTGGTGCTGGTCGATCAAATGGTAACACTAATGTGACATTGTTGATGACCGCTCACTCCATTCGATATCAGATTGAGACCAATCCCTCCTTCATGGTCAACGATGTTATAGACCATGTGGGGAAGGAGTTAAAATTTACCATTTCCTATAAGAAGGTGTGGTACGTTCGACATAAGGCCATTTCCTTTAAGAGTTTTCCCACGTTTATGGATGAGCTGGTTAGAGCTAATCCTACCACAGTTGTTGATTGGGCAGACGTACCTAATAGAGTACATGGTCAAGGGTGTAGGAAGTTCAAGTTTATGTTTTGGGCATTTGGTCAGACTATCAAAGCCTTTCGCTAATGCAGACCAGTGATCAGCGTGAATGGTACTTTTCTGAGAGGTGCGCACAAAGCCACGATGCTAGTTGTTGTTGTGCATGATGCGAATGTTATGTATTGCCCATCGCCTATGCAATAGTAGATGCTGAGACACATGAGAGCTGTGATTGGTTCATGCTCAAGTTGCGACACCATGTGGTAGGTAATAATTCCATGTCCATATGTGTTATATATGACCGTCATTCGGGGCTCTTGAATGCAATGGCACACATAGATGGATGGATAGAGCTGGTACGATATCACTGGTTCTGTTTGAGGTATTTTCAGTCCAACTTCCTCAGTGCGGGAAGTGGGAAGTTTAAAAATGTGCATTTGAAGATTCTGGTTTGCCATCTTGGTAGTGCTAGACATGAACGTAAGTGGCAAGAGCATATGGAGGAGTTGGGGGAGCTCGAACCCGCTGCTTGGGAATGGTTGAAAGAACATGACATCAGTAAGTGGTGTCTCGCCTTCGATGGAAACCGTCAATGGGGTATTCTTACAACTAACATTTCAGAGAGCTACAATAATTGTTTGAGGCGCGCAAGACATATACCGATAACTGCTTGTATTAACGCAACTTTCGAACGAACAGTCAAAATGTTTGCTCAAAGGTTAACGGAGGCGACTAACTGGAGGTACATTTACGTCACATAAGTTTATCTACATATGCGTTCAAACTGGAAGCAAACAATTCTAAATTCTTGTTATTTTGTTTTGCAGTTCTGTTTTGCCGAGCGGGATTTGGAAGAAATTCGAGAAGAAATTCGAGAAGAATGACAGCTGGGGGCAGGGACATATTGTTAACATGTACAATAGTTATTTACATATCTATAATGTTCTAAAAAGGACCTTCGACGGCAGTGTGGGTGAATGACACTATACTGTGAAATACTTGAAGAAACAGTGTAGCTGTCGAGAATAGAAAAATTTTAGGCTGCCTTATTCCCATGCCCTGGCTATTTGCAGGAAAAAACGTGATGATCCCATAAACCTTTGTGATAAGGCATATCACACAACCACCTTCGTATCACAATACAGTGCGGGTTTCATGCCTGTCAGAGATCCTTCATTATGGTAATCCGCGAACTGGAGGTTGGTCCCCAATATCAAAAAGTTTGCAATAAGAGATGTGGACAATTTGCGGAGAGAAGAATAAGGAATCAGATGGATGAGAGATTTCCTGGTGATCATAGAGGTGTGCATGGGCGGAGTCCTGCATAGTGTACTGTTTGTAGTACTGAGTTTCTTAAAATGTTTAGTTATGACTTTTTCTCGAATTGCTTAGTTTTCAATGTTAGGGAACTGTGTATTTCGTGACACTTAAGCTTTGAGAAATATCACGTTGACGACATTTACTATTCTGTGACTCTTTATGTTATATTATATTACCTTAAAATTTTAAAGCTTTAACTATTGTTCCACGATAAATGTCTGATAAATCACAGGGAATGGATTGCTATGAATTTTTTTTCTGCTGCAAATTATTCTGCCATTTTTTGCTATGTGTTTCACTGTCTGATGACCAGTCTTTCATTTTATTCAAGGATACACCATGGATCATCCCGGATCGATCGACGAGGATTTGCTCTATCTACACATGGAGCATCGTGCACGGGCGATATACAACATTGACTTATAAGATACAACCTTGTAGGTCAGAGGGGTTTCACGGAGATGGAGCAACCTTGGAGTATATGGTATTCATTAGTTTTGTCCGATAACATTTAATTAATATATAAAATTTCTTCATTTTGTTGTGTCTAACATGTTAATGTGATTTGTGCAGATGTAGGTTATGTCCAGGATGAGGCTCAGGAACGAAATTAATTTGGACGCATGTCCCCCACCTTACGCAGACGTTATCAGGGACAACCTTGAAGATGTCATAGGTGCCATAGGGTATGCGCATGAGCCCTCCAGAGTGCGTTACTATCAGCCATATGTGCACACTTAGAGACCTCCCCTGGTGTCAGGTACAATGAAATCAAAATCCACCTTCCAGTACCTCATGGCAGACAGGGTGGTCGCCGACGGTGCCCTACAAGACCTACTCCTGACATTGGATTCTCTCAATCCGGACCTTCATATGCTAGTCCAGCCTACGAAGGACCATCAGATGATGGACCCTTACACTCCACCACTTCTCCGGTTTATTATACTGCATACCTTACTCCAGCTAGTATTCATGCACATTTTTCTCTGACAGCTCCGTTCCATACAACTAGCAGTCTTCAAGTGCAACATCATTTCAATGATGAAGCCTGAGAAGATATGGAGGAGGATTCAATGGAGGGAATTCATGATGAACACTTAGAAGCGTCTACTCTGTAAGAAGATGCACATCTCGTACCATACGGCCGCCTCCATGTGGAATAGGTGGAAAACTTTGCGGATGACGTCATTAGTAAAGTCGAAACGCGTTCAAACAAAAAATAAATAGTAAGATGACACATTCTCTACGTTAATTTTCTAGGACTATTATTTCAAAAAACATAAAACAAAATAATAATTTGAATATAAATAAAATAGAGGACGCAAACGCTATTTTAGTTTTTTAACCTACACATTCAAGAAAAAATGATAATAAATTAAATACATTAATATGTATTAGAAAAATATATTTCATAATATTATAGACATTTGGAGAATGCGTACTATTTATTTTCATTTAAAAAAAAATCTACATGCAATCAAAAAATAAAATAAAATAAAATTACATTAGATGACGCATTTGGAGAATGCATCCTCTTCATTTTTAGTTTTTTTTTAAAAAAAAGTTGGACACAATAAAACAAAAAAATAAAATAAAATACCCCATCCCCATTTATTTCCACTTTTTTTTTTAAAAAAAACCCAAAGAGTATCCAATATGGGTTATAATTCACCCTTCCAAGCAAGAACTCGAGTATTTTTGGCGAAAATATATGTGCCTATATATACCCATATGGGTTGTATATGAGTCATATATGAGTTGAAACCTGCGGGTTACCCATGTCGACCTATGAGTTAAATGAATTTCAACCCGCGGGTTGAGCTGATTTCAACCCGGTCCGTTTTAACCCTGCCCATTTTTTTAACAGTTAAAAAATGGGTCATACCCATATAATTACCCATACTACTCATCTCATATTTGACCTGTCTGCTCATTTGCCACCCCTATAATAGAGTGCAAAAATTAGAACATACAATGGTATTTATAGATGGGTGGACCCATATTTTTATAGTATTATTAGGTTTAGATCATGTGCAATGCTGAGACAATTTTAAGGCGGCTCTTGTGGTTTTAGTTCATTAAATAATCATTCTCTCTCTTCCACGTCAGCAATTGAGCCCACTACTAAATCAACCCATTTTTCTCACAGTGGTTGAGCTTACTTTGAGCCCACTCCATAGACCCCATTTTATTCTCTCTATCCTACTCATTATTTCTACCTTTTATATTTAATTCAAATGAATTTACCTAACGAAATAAATTGAAACGTTAAATTTAATAATACACCTATAATTTTTTAATCGGATTTTGTTATTTCAAAATTTTGAATGGGATTTTATTCTCGTTTAATAAAATTATAGGTGTATTATTAAATTTAACGTTTCAATTATTTTAACCTATAATTATTCTCGTTTAAATTTTGTACTTTTTATGACCAGTATACGTTTATATTTTTAATCTTGCTTATAATGCTTTTTTATTATAATTTACTGAAATTATTAATTCTATCAAAATATTAAGAAAAAATTGATATAAGAAAATATACATTTGCACTGTAGAATTATTTGGAATAGATGAATTAAAAATAATATTTAAATTCAAACTAAATTTTCAAAAAAAACCTTTTGACGTGTTTCGACACATGGCTCAATACGGAGTCGCCACGTGTCAGCACGGAAACAAAAAAAATAAAATGGGCAGGTTGATGCCACGTGGGCCTACTAGAGAGCGCCATGTGGCCAGTTGCATGGGAGAAAATAGCCCACACGTCACATGGGAACTGCACATCAATTAATGCCATCACATGGCCGTGTCAGACTAATTGTTGTCTGGGTTGGATTAGAAAATGTAGCCGGAGCAGCGGGCTGCATCAAATGGATGCAGCCCGCTCCGAGCCCCCACTGTGGGGATTTTTGAGCTTAGTTCCGTGCCAATTTTTAATAGAACCCAAATTGAGACCCCACTGTACATATTTGGAGTATACATCTTACCATAATCAACTTGATATTATGTCATGCTTCCTTAAATAGTTCATGATCTACAGAACCTCTAGTCAACATATTTTAGCTCATATATGACATGAGGAACTAAGACCATCTTTATTCACAACCCAACCCAACCCCATTTTATTAATAAATAATTATTCTATCTCATCCACATACACAATTCACTATACAACCAACCAATATCATTTCAACGTTTTATCAACAACTCAACTCAATCCTAGTTTATTAACTTATTTTAATATTTATTGTATTTATATATGTATCTTTTACATTGTATTATACTATTATTACTAAACATAATTTTATTAATATTTAAATAATATTATTTATTAAAAGACTCTAAACATTAAAATGGCAATTTGGCATAGTATAATTTAAGAAGTGAAATATAATAATCACAATAATTAAAAGTTAATCTTAAATATATTTTTAATTAAATTGTAAATACTCCCTCCGTCCCTCTTACTTCACTATTCATCAATAAATTTGATATTTTTTAATAGTAAAAATTTATAGATATATAAATATTAAATTATCGTGTGAGATATTGCTACATTTATCGTAATACATATTTTAGAATATAATTTTTTTAATAATTTATTGTTATATATAATGTATGATATTGAAATTATAAAATCATAAATGAATGGTGAAACAAGAGGAAGTAAGACACAATTAGAGACTTTATAAACAAGAGGAGGACACACTTTATATACTAGTACATTGCAACGAATAAATTAGGACTTCATTTCATTTCATTACAAAGCAAGAAATAAAATTTCAACATTATGCATTATGTTATGAAAAAAATGTAAAAGTACATTTGTAAAATAAACTATGAACATTTCAAAAATGAATTATCCAAAAATTAAATAAATTAATATATACATTATTTAATATATAAATTAAAATTAATATCAACAAATAAGGGTGTGACATGTGTCACACCCATATTAATTAGCTAACAACCTCCGTGAAAGGCGGAGGATCAAAATTCATTCCCATTTCTCGCAGGTTGTGAGTTTAAGATTTGTGTCACACCCATATTAATTAGCCAACAACTTCCGTGAAAGGTGGAGAATCAAAATTCATTCCCACGTCTCACAGGTTGTGAGCTTAAGATTTGCTCTCAAATATTTTATTCATTCCACCTCAACAACCCCATCGCCAGGGCTGTTGATAAACACAGCCTAATAGGTTGTATTTGGTCCAGATATCATCAATGATCGGATTCCTTGATAAATTTGTGGCATTGGAACATGCGCTAGCATATGAAAGGTTGTATTTGTATCATTAGAATGTGAATAGATGCATGTACAACAATAATACTTCCTCCGCCTCTCTTTTAACTTGCAATTGTTACTCCCTTTGTCCTCACAATTCAAACTGCAAAATTTTTGGTCAACTTTTTCAAAACACGTTTGACCATAAATTTTATTCAGTATATAAATACAAATATCATTATGTGAGATATCATTGGATTCTCTGCATGATTTATTTTCTAAACATCAAATTTTAATACACCATTATTATACAAAGTTATCGTTGGTCAAATATGGTATGAGAAAGTTGACCAAAAAGTGTCCAACTTGAACTGGTACGGAGGGAGTAACACGTTTGATTGTAAATACCCCTATTTAACTTGCACCTATATTAAAGATCGTTAAAACGTTTGATTGTAAATATATGTAACTACTGACAATAACAGTGCATAAAAAAATTATACTTAAAAACTACATACGGTTGGAAAATATGATATAATAAAAGTTGATTTTGTCAACTTTTGGGCTCAATTTTGAGTAGTACCCAAAATGAATTGGGTTCGGTGGATGACATTTTT
>JAULKM010099759.1:0-10751 GCA_032355605.1 Rubia tinctorum
TGCTAATGTGCGGTGTGGTCCGAGGTGGGATGAGGCATTCTGTCGTGGGAAAATGGTGAAATTGATTGATGAATCCAAAAACGATTTGTACGAGTTGCCAATTGTTCCCCCCCAAAGAGGATGAATTTCTTGCATTCCACTACAAGACCAATGAGGGTTGAGATTTTGATGATCCCACAGGATGGGAGATTGCGAGGACGGTAACTAGGGCGGGAACCCATGTCAATTCTCTTGTGAAACCAGGTTGGACAAAGATTCCAAAGAAGTATCTCACGCCCGAGATGAATGGATGGTACCACTTTGTAGATACAGAATTGATCCCATCACAGTGAACACTGAGGTTCCCATCATGAGTTTGACACATCTGTATGCCATTATAAATAACTGTGATGGAATGTAGATAGGCAAATAGTGAATGCTTTGAGACAGGGTGCAGAGAAATCAGGTACGATTTCTGAAACCTCATCTCCGAACTTTACACAAAATCTGGTGTTCCCCACTATCCGCATACATATATGGGTCCCACTATCCGCACGGCATATACGAGCAACCAATGAGTAAAATTACAACAAAATCTTTCTACAAAATTCCCCAGGACAATGTGGGTGCTTCTTTGGAATTTAGAGTTGAGGCATTAGAGGTGGGTGTACAAAGTCTGCTGAAGAATCACAACATCAAAGGTCCTGGTGCGATCACATGAGTAAGGTCTTTCACCATCTGATTACTTTCACGTAATTAATAATTGAATTATTTTGTACACTATATATTTCACACGGCAAGAGGAGCGTACAATGGCATGGAGATAACAGACGTCGTGGACACATGGTGTGAAGTTTGGGTGAACGTATCTTCCAAAAAATTCAAGACTTAGGTGGAACTCGTGTATTTCAACGTGCATTTAATTTTGGACATATTTCATTTTTTCTTAAATTATCATATGGATGGATTTTTTTCCACTTGTTTAGATTTTTAATTTTTCAAATTTCCTTGCTTAGCATCAATTTAATTTTTATATTCTCTGTTCTTGTCTCTTCTAAGTTTTTTCTATGATTTTTCCCCGGGTTTTGATTCGGGGTGGGCCTGGATAAATTAAAAGAGTAAATCATAAATTGAGAATAATAATTAAGCAACGATTTTACAAATAAAAGCACCGATTTTACAAATATTAGCACCGTTGCTATAAACATACATCCTCTAAAGCCAGAGCACCGTATAATCATCAACATACCGGTGCTGGTATATGTAATCTGTCCAGTTTTAGGCACCGAATTATGTTCATAAACTGGTGCAAGGAAAGAACCGATGATTATTGTCAATGTGCATAAACAACGATTACACAAACAGCACAAGCATCTAAAATACCGATGCTAAAATTATACATAAAGCGTCGGTTCATTATATCAGTATTGAATCTACGTTTCTAGCACTTGTTTTATAAACCGATGCCATAGTAACTAGGTTTCAGAACCACCCTATTTAGGCACTAGTCGATTGAGGGCTTGAAATACCGGTGCCAAAGGCCCTAGCAATCGGTGCCACTGGGGGGTGCCTGCAGTAGTGATTTTTTTTTTACAGATACTTAATAATTTTTGTGTTTTATATACATTGATTAAACCTTGACAATTGCTATTTTTGTCTTAGCACCGACACAAGGGAGCTGATGGGAATGCAGGTATTATGTCATGCTATTTATGAAAGAACTAGTCCTTAAGACAACTTTAAAAAATATACTTGATGTAAGTATTACATATTACATTACATACTAAGAAAACCACCGTTCTGTCTTCAGTTTCTATACCAGTCCCTACTGCCTAACATTTAATCAAGTCGCAGGTTTTTTCCAGAGGAATGTGGAGCATACACCGTATATGAACTTCTAGAAGTCGTGGAAAAATGGTGCAAGACATGGGTTAAGCTAGACTCAAAAGATGCAAAAAACAATTATTGACGATGAAGTGAAATTTACTAGGTTGATAGTTGTGGGATTTTGAATTTGGATGCGTGATGAGAGGATTTTATCAACAATGATATTTTATACTTTCTTTATTTTCAATTGGGGATTCATGTATTTTTTAATAGAAACTGTACTCTTTCATAAGTTATGTGAGATTTATTGAATCCATTTTCCTTGAATTTGATCCGGGATGGGTAAAAAATATTTAAAATATCCATTTAAATATATTTTTACTAGCACCGGTAATAAAAATTATTCCATACTGGTGCTACATTTTATCTCAAATTTTCAAATTCAAACATCGTACTATGAAACAATACTGATGCTAGAAAAAAAATGGAATAAAACATAACATTTCAATGCTAAGAATGGTAATGCCAGTTATACTATAGCACCCGATTCCATAATAACTTAGGCACCGACTTTAAAATGCTGACTGATAGTCGGTGCTAACCAATATAAGCATTGGTACGTATTTCAATATACGCATGCCTAAATTCTCCCACTGGCCATGGTTTTTTGTATACCGTTATAGAGCTGGTGTTGTTAATCAAGCACCGACTATTTATAACTAGCACTGGTACATAGATATACCGGTGCTCATATTGTTTAGTACCGGTAAGCCTTACTAGTTCTCAAAACTGCGTAAAATAGCATCGGTCACTTAGGCACCAGTAATACATGGGGCTGAATTACCGATTTCTTTTTGGTGAATTACCTCATTTCCTGTTAAACATATGGGCAAAATAAATATTAAAATTGCTATTGTCCCCTAACCTTGTTCCCCTTCTGTCATATCCCCAAACTTAAACATAATTTGTTATCAGATAACAAATTGTGTATAGAAAATATTTGCACCATTTGTTTCAATGATTCTTCTGTTTGGGTAAAGCACATGACTACAGGGGAAGTACTATTTCAAGGATCCATTAAGCATGGAGTCTATCACATTCAACTTGCCATAATTAATCAAACGTCATTAGTGCCTGCATTTTTTATCTACTAAGGAGTCAAGTATTATTTGGCGTGCTCATTTTTCAAAGACATATACTGATATTTAATATTATTTTACCTATATTGAGGTTTTATTTTTTCAAAGACATATAATGAGATTTAATATTATTTGAGTGAGTGTATGTTAGTAAAGTTTCTCTGGTGTAGTGGTTAGTACTCTGGACTTTGAGGTTAGTGGCCTGAGTTCGAATTCCACTAGCCTCTATTTTTTTTGAAGAATTTATATTTTTGAGATACATGCTAAGGTTTATTATTATTTTATAGATAGAATGTTTAGAAATGGTTCTTTGGTGTAGGGGTTAGTACTGTGGGCTTTGAGTTTAGTGGGCTGAGTTCAAATCCCACTATAACCTTTTTTTGTGAAGAATTTATGCTATTGATATAATATGGTTTTTTGGTTGATGTATGTAGTTTTTCCTCTCTCACGTTGATGTTTTTCATTATTCGGGTGGGGTTTATTTGAGATGAGTTGATGTTTTGTAGTTTTTTTGGTGATATGGATTGAAATTTAGAGTTTTTTTTAATTTTCTCATGTTGATATTTTTCATTTTTAGGTTGAGATTTAGGTGATAAGAGTTGATGTTTTAGTGTCTTTTTTCTCATGTTGATATTTTTTCATTTTTGGATGAGATTTAGGTGTTAGGAGTTGATGTTTGTAGATTTTTGGTGATAAAGGTTGATATTTGTAGTTTTTTTAATAAAAAAATGTTAATGTTTTATGATTTTCAGAGTGAAGAATTTATACTCTTGAGGTGGTGTAGCTTTTGGGTTGATGTTTTTAATTTTTTTCTCTCATGTTGATATTTTTCATTTTTCGGGTGAGTTTTAGTTGATATGAGTCGATATCATATGGGTTGATAATTTTAGGTTCCCCCCTCTCATGTTGATATTTTTCAATTTTTAGGTGAATTTTAGGTGATAGGAGTTGATGTTTATAACTTTTTTGGCGATATATGTTGATTTTTGTAGTTTTTTTTCTCATGTTGATGTTTTTTATTTTCCATGTGTTGTTTAGGTGTTAGGAGTTAATGTTTGTAGATTTTGGGTGATATATGTTGATATATGTAGTTTTAAAAAAGTTTTTTAGTTAATGTCTTATGATTTTCAAAGTGAAGAATTTATTCTCTTGAGGTACTGTAGATTTTTGGTTGATAATTTTAGTTTTTGTTTCCGCTCATATTGATATTTTTCATTTTTGGGTGAGTTTTAGTAGATATGAGTTGATGTTTTATAGTTTTTTGGGGTTATATGGACTGGTATTTTTAGTTTTTTTTCCTCTCATGTTGATGTTTTTCATTTTCTAGATGAGTTTTAGGTGATAGAAGTTGATATTTTTAGGTTTTTTAGTGATATAGGCTGATGTTTTGTAGTGGTTTTTTCCTTATGTTGACATTTTTCATTTTCCTGGTGAGGTTTAGGTTTAGGTGATATGAACTGATATTTTTACCTTTTGGTAATACTGGTTGATATTTGTATTTTTCAATTATTTTTTGTTAATTTAAGATTTGTTGATATTTTTTGATTTTCAGTTTATAATATCTAAGATTTTCATTTTATGTTTTGTTAATTATAATTGATGTTTTTTCCTTCAATTTTTTGTTGATTTTTATTTTATTTTATAATATAATATTTGCTGAATTTTTTAGTTGATGTTCTATGATTTTCCGTTCATATTTTTCTAGTTGTAGCCGATGTTTATGATTTCAGTTCGATGATCATATTGATTTTTCATAAAAAAATTGATTTTTATTTCAGATAGCAGTTAGCGAGAAAATGATGGGAAAAACTTGGAGAAAAGTTTCTGGAAAAATATTAGAGATAGGTCTCTGAAAAAAATATTATAGATAGGTCCCTGAATTATTTTTTAAAGATAGGTCCCCAAATTTAGAATAAAATTAGAATTGCATAAAAACAACTGACTAAAATTTAGTCTGCCTAATAGGAAACCATCTCATAAAACCATGAAGATATAAAATATAAATAGTTCATTTTAAAAATGGTAATGGAATGGAAATTATATACTTCCTTCCTCCGTTCCTTTATTTATGTCTTACTTCTCTTTTTTCACTATTCAACAATAATTTTATAATTTTAATATCATAATTGTGTATAATAATTAATTATAAAAAATTGAAAAACATATGTTAAGATGAATATTGTAGAAATATCTCACATGATCATTTTCATATATATATATATATATATATATATATATATGAGTAAATACATTTTATAATTCAAACAATATTAGTTTTATTGATGGATGGTGAAATAAGAGAAACTATATCCAGCCCAAAAGATTTTAAGCCAGCACGTTTGCCAGCTTGCGGACAACAATTTCCTTCGGGACATGACTGATATTTTTTACTGATTGGTTTACTGTACATAAAAAAGATACAACTTTACTATGGAATAATTTTTCCCTTACATACAGTACAAAAGCAATACACAGCTATATGATCACATTTACCAGTTTAATTCCCCTTTCAAAATAGGTAAATTATATTGTATTCCTTCTATAAATATGGTATCCTAGTGATAAATGTGTATTAAAAACGTACAAATATGTATTAATAGTATGTGCATTTGCGTTGGTATACTTATGTACATGTGTTACGCATATTTTTAATTTCTTGATTGAAATAATCAATAGATGAAAATAATAAAATATACTTAAAATACACAATTAATATTGAGTCTAAGATACCATATAATCTCTACCAGTTGTTACTTTTAATCATTTATTCAACTCTCAGAAAGGAAACCAAAACCAAAACTAAATATTTACACACAGCTTACACTCTAAAACCATTCTTTAAAAAAAGAAAAAAAAACCATGGAAAATATTGCGATATGTTACATATTACTACAACCTTAAATGCAACCCAGCTCTAGCCGCAGCTGCTATATAAACCTTTCGAAAGGCTGTTCATTCATACGCCGACAGAAATTAAGCACCCTTCTCTTAAACCTGTTAATTATTGAATATTTCGATTTCTCTGATAAGTTGAAATAAATGGGGAGATTTCAAGTTCAGGTGAAAGCCGGAGCTCGTGGATTGAAGACACTGTTGAAGAAAGGAGTGAAGATTGCAGAGAAGTCGGGCAAGAAAGGAGTGAAGATTGTGGCCAAGTCATGCAAGAAAGGATGGCACAAGGTTCAGAATCTGAAGAAGTAAATTCATGATTTTCTGGAAACCTGATTCTTTCGTAGATGATGTTTGCTAGGGATTTTATTCACTTATTTTGGCAGGGTATTTTTTTAATGTGATCCTTAGGGTCACATTTTTTCGGTTTTTAATTTTCGTAGATTCATATTGAACCCCGGAATTTGGTTGCGATTTTTTAAATTATAATTCTAGGTTGATTGTCATTTACTTTTATTTTTCTGCCATGTATTATTAATTCAGAAATTCTTTGTTCTGATTGATCCTAATTGTTTGCTGTGTTAAATTTTGATGTTATTGCTGTTGTTAAGTTCGCTTACGTACCAACTGATCTGAAAATTGAGTTACGAAATTCATAGTGAAGAGAATTAGCGAGAGTATATGCTTTAGACGAACACACACAAAATCATTGGAGCATGGAAACCTTTACTGTTGTTTCCTTTCCAAAAAAAAAAAAGAAACGAAGAAGCACTAGTTTTATGTTCAATAGCAGATCTACTGAGAAAAACCAAGCAGAAGTTTAAGACCGATCAATACTCTTATTTACACAAAAATGTAGTTTTGAATCAATATTACTCCTTTTGCTTTATTAAATGTGGCACACTTTTATTTTTCGATTATTTTTGTGAATTTGGCGAGGTAGCACTAACCAATTTTAGTTTTAGCAAGCAGTACAGTGATGTGCTTGTATTCCGCATTACTTTTCCGACAAACTTTTTTTATGAAGACGACGCTAACGACATCATGTCCATTCAGCTGCGGGGTCAGTCGATAGATGTGACATTGTGAGAAACCTGGGAAATTCACCGTTAAATCAATGCATCACAATGTTATTGCGTCCGAAACAGCTGAAGACGGAACATTTTGGACGAACCTATGGAAGCTTCGGATCCCTCAAAGAGCTGAACATTTTGCAGGGAGATTATGCAATGATTCTCCAGCCACGAGTGAAACATTTGCGGAGAAGTAAATGGTACAAATCTCACTAGTTCTTCACTTGCTCGTATGCAAACAAGGCGTGGGCTACTATTAGTTTCTCATAAAATATGAAAGACTTTTATAAAATTGCATTTGTATCACATCAATGACACACCTCATACAAGGAAAATAATTCTATAAAGTAACTTACAAGAAAATGGTTTCTATTTCCTTAACATTCTCACTCAAGTTGGAACATGATGATCAAGAATGTTCAACTTGCGAGAAGACTATGAAATTGCTAATAGTTAAAAATTATAAAAAATTTAAAAATAAATCACCACAGAACGGGAATCAATTAACTTCAGTAGCGGTAGAAGTAGCAACAATATCAGTAGCAGCCGGTATAGAAGTATTCAAATTCATTTTCAGTAGTAGCAACAACATCAGATTCAGGATTCGACATAGTTGCAGGATCAGATCAGATCTACGGTGGAAAATCGAATCGGTAAAGCAGTCAGACGATCGCGGCAATCCGACCGAGGGATGCGGCGGAACGAAATCAACGAGCAGCAGCGGCGTTCGGACGGCGACGTGTGTTGACGAATGCGAGGCTTTGGGCAGCAACAACAACTCAACAATGGCAATAATTCACGCAGATTGGCGGCGACCAAAAGTGGCAGCGGCACGACAAATCAGGTAGGCAAAGGCAACGTCGGACAATCGCGACAACCTGGTGGAAGGCTACGTTGGTGGCAGCAGCTCAAGGAAAATGGTTAAAGATAAGGGGTTCCAGATCGAACCCGCTTTGATACCATGATGAGGAAATAAGAAATTCTTTCCCTCGTAGGGAAATGTTATAGATGGTAGTTAGATTATAGAATTGGTTTTCTTATAGAATTAGTTATAGATGTTATTCCTTATAGACCTAGAATCCTATTCCCGTTAGATTTTGGTTTATTGTAACCCTATATATTGCGACCCTTATCATTAATGAGGGGTGTCATTGATGTGGTATTAATGCACCATTAATAACGACGTTCATATTTTATCATGGTGTTAGAGCCATGATAAAATATAAAAGACTTTTATCATGGTATCAGAGTTAAAAATCCTAAAACCCTAAAGAAAAATTTTCTACTGTCATACTTCGTTTGAACCGACCACCGTCCATCAACACGTGCCGCCGCGTCCGCCGATTTCCTCAGCCGTTTCCACAGTCTGATGACTCGCCGCAGCTTCTTCTCCTGTTGCCGTGACCGTCCGTTGTCGTACCAACGCAGACCTGCCGCGAGAAATTTCCACGGGCCGCCCGTACGTCCACGCGCCGACGCGTTCAACTTCATGTACTGCCAATCCATGTGTATCACTGATCTGCACCAATGTCTACCCATGGTTCTAGTTTCGATGCTGCTGAACAAGCCCGCATTTCTGCTGAAGTTGAGGCTAATAAGCTACAAAATCTCAATGCTCTCAATGTGATAGCAGTTGCAATTACAATCTGGCTCTGGGGGATCTATCCCTGCTGGTCGATCTTTGAATGATCCTTACTACCTTGATACCTCTGACGGCCCGGATTTGTCAATCTGTCCTGTCACACTGAATGAATTTTTTTTAACGATTAGCAATTTCATAATCTGATTCGTAAGTTGTGCATCCTTGATCATCATGCTCCAACCTAATGGAGGGTGATAAGTAAATAAGAAATCCTTTCCCTTGTAGGGAAAAGTTATAGATGGTAGTTAGGTTATAGAATTAATTTTCTTATAGAATTAGTTATAAAAGATAATTTTCTTATAGACTTAAAATCCTATTCCCGTTAGATTTTGGTTTGTTGTACCACTATATATTATAACCCTCATCATTTATGAGGTGTGTCATTGATGTGATATCAATGCACCATTAATAAAGACATTTATATTTTATTAGTTTCAGAAACTTCATCACGGAGAACATGAGAATCCGGGGAGACAGATGGTTTGCAAAACTCTTGCAGATGAAATAAAGGGAAATGCAATCGTCATATCTGCGAGGCAGATGTAATGGCAATTGGTGTGTGCTCGAGCCTAGACCAATTCAAGGAGGCGAATAGTTGGCCTGAAATACTGGAACCGAGATTTATGTTATGGCACCAATCGGATGGCTCGTGCATTTACTTTGACGCCGGCTTATCTCAGGACAAAGCAACAGGTACAGTATCTGTTTTCATGGAGAGGATGGAAGCTTTCCAAAAGCTGTGGCAAAACAGATTGATGGTGTTACAAATGCAGCCTATGGAGAGGCACTAGCACTTGAAGAAGCATTCTGGTGAAACAAAATTAAATATCAGCACAACATCTATATCTATACTCTAACTAAAAGAACGAATTATTTTTCTGTTGTCCAGTTAAGGTACGGTGGCCCTTCTCCTGCCTTCACCTTTCGCTCCTCCTCCCTGCTTCCTCTTCTCAGCTTCTTACCTGGTTGACGGTAACCCATAGTCGGTAGTCGGTAGCTGGTCATTATTTCCTTCGAAGACGACGCCTCCTCCCTGCCTCCTACGACCGCATCTTTAGAACCCCTCACCTCCTGCGCCGGTTGCCTTCCACCGTTTGTCTTCCACTTGATTTTCATTCCCGCCATTCACCAAAATCATGAGGTGTTAACCTCTAAGTAAGCATCGAATTCTCTAGGTCAGCACGACATATGAAAGTAATTTAACATGTGCACAACATATGAGTATATATTGTATCACAACATGTAAATACAATTTTTTTTATTGTCAGCCTTTTATAATTATATATTAATTATTTTGGATAACTATTGATCAAATAATTCTTTCCTCATTTGTTGACTCTTTTCTATCATTTGGATGACTTTTTTTTTTAATAAGAAAATAAAAATCCTTTCCTTGTAGCCCAAAGAAAGTTTATAAATGATTGTTATCTTATACAATAAGTTACCTTATAAGTTAGATCAGATGGTAATTTCTTTATAAATTTTAGAATAATATTCCTATTGGACTTTAGGTTGGTGCTCTATATATTGTAATTCTCATGAGATGTGTATATTATTATTAACCCAATTATATAATACATTGTATCATAGCTTTCTTATTTTACACTTTTCTATCATACATAGGTACCGTTTCTTTTTAAAGATATACTTCTTTTAAAAATATTTGCTTAATTAAATCTCAAATAAAACTTTAAAGAGTGGGTCTCCTAATCTAAAATTTGAGGTTCAAGTTATAAGACCTAAAACGGGTTTGAAACCCTTGCCATAAGCTCAACATAAGCATTTTCTTCCTTTTTATTCTTCGAATTACTGAAAACCAAAGCTTCAATTTCTCTGCTTCTTCCAACCACAAATCTTTTACCGGTTTGTTCTCCAATGCCCTCCTCCGACAACATTCGGCTTTCCAGCGAAATTGAGGAACTACAACGAGATCTATTGCAACATGAGATTGAAGCTGTTTAAATTTCAACAATTTTAGTAATAAAAACTATTGTGATTGAACCGGATTTTGATGAAGAAAACGCGATCAAAACATGATCCTATCCTCCGACATGGCCCTGCTACCGCGCCGCCGCCTGCTCCCACCATCATAACCTCCACCGCCGGGAACCACCAGCCATGCTGCCCACCTTCTCCCCCGAGAAACCCCAACAGTGCCCACCCCCGTGCCCAGCAACCTTAGCTGCTAACTCTCCCGTGCCG
>JAULKM010099760.1:0-10750 GCA_032355605.1 Rubia tinctorum
AATGCAGCATCTCTAAGCTTCATTCTAGACCTTGTCATAGGTCCAACCATGTCACTTAGAGGATCACGAACATAACCATTGAATGTTTGATCAAGACGTGGAATGTCTTCATTTATGATGGTAGTCGTACCCTGATCTCCATCACTGGGGGTATATATGCATATTTTTCAAAATTGCCTCAGGGAAAGGCACTGTATTTAAAGGGGCAAATCTGTCATTCATTTGATTCCGGTTTGACTAAATTTCCTGGTGAGACCAGGGGTATATTTACACTTTTAAAATTTGGGGGTTATATTTACACTTATCAAAGAAATTGGGGGTATAAAAGCACAATTTTCATATACACCCTCCGTCTCATAGTAAATGACACATTTCCTTTTGTCTCGCTCTTTTATGCAAGATGCAGGGAATATGTGTAAAAAGTGTGGATATTTTGGGAAAGCAGTGGGTGTAGACTGAAAGTTGTTGAAATTAAAGAGCACGTTTTAGAAATTTTACAGCATGTTCTTTTCCATTTTAAGTAGTTTTCAAAATGTGTTATTTTTGTTGGGATGAACGAAAAAAATAAATAGTGCCAATTTATTCGAGACGGAGGAAGTATATATGTGTGTCACAGTAGTAGCTCTAAGAAACTCTGGCATATTAACTTAAATTATTTACTTTTATTACTTCCATCAAACAAAGCGTTGGATTGATGGCAACACATTGTTTGGATATAAGAAATTCAAACTGAGGTCTAAGTAGACCCTTGGTAAAAAATATCCACAAGATGAAGATTGTGTGACTATTAAATGACAAAAATGACCCTCGTGCAAAAAGTTGAAATTATGTGACATTTTACTCTTAAGATGGTCTCCTGTCAGACAACCTAAACTTTATGCAGGAACCTTTATGTTATTCTAGCTATATTCTAACTACATGAACCTATCTCTAATAATTTTACATGGACCTATCTCTAATAATTTTACAGGGACCTATCGCGAATATTTTTTAGGAATTTTTTTGTCCATTTTCCCGCCATCTGCAGCCTACAATTTTTTTTAAAACAATATTAAAATAAAATAAATTAATATGATCATTAAACTGAAAATTATGAACATCAGCAAAAAATAGCAGAATATCAACGAAAAATCATAAAACATCAACTAAAAAATTGGAGCAAAATATATTTAAAAAATAAATAAAACAGCAACAAATAAATAAAAATTAACAAAAATTGAAAAAACGTCGATTACAACTAACAAAACGTCAACTAAAAATTATAGAAACATCAACAAAATTTCAATTATCAATTTTTTAAAAAAGAAAACTACAAAAATCAACTAATATCAACCAAAAATAAAAAAAACATTAATTCTTATCATGTAAACTTCACAAAAACTACAAATATCAACTCGTATCACCTAAAACTCACCGTGAAAATAAAAAACATCAATATGAGAGAAAAAACAAACAATATCAACCCATATGACAAAACAAATTGCGAAAAATTGACTCATATCAACTAAAACTCATCCGGAAAATAAAAACATCAACAAGAGAAAAAACTAAAAACATCAACAAAAATATTATGGTACCTCAAGATTATAAATTATTCACTAAAAAAATTATAAAACGTCAACATTTTTTTAAAAATAAAAAACTACAAATATCAACATATATCCCCGAAAAACTAAAAACATCAACTCCTAACACCTGAATCTCATCCAGAAAATGAAAAAAATCAACATAAGAAAAAAGACACTACAAACATCAACTCCTATTACGAAAAACCTTGGCAGAAAAATTAAAATCGTCAACATAAGATTTTTTTTAAAAAAAACTACAAGTATCAATCCATATCACCAAAAAAACTACAAAATCTCAACTCATATCAATTAAACCTCACCCGGATAATGAATAACATCAACATAAGAGAAAAAAGTTGTGAACATCAACAAAAAAGCTACACTACCTCAATAATAAAAATTCTTCAAAAAAAGAATCTGGTGGGATTTGAACTCAGGTCACTAACCTCAAAGCATATAAACACTACACCAAAGACTCTTATTGAACATAAACTCAATCAAATAATTAAAACTCGGCATACACATCAATAACATAAATTCTTCAAAATGAAGGTCACACAAAGATTCGAACTCAAGACCTCAACCTCAACAACAAGAATCCTAACCACTAAACCAAACAACCTTTACTACTGTAAACCTCAGTCAAATAAGTATTATACCTCAACAAGTCTTTGAAAAAGTAAAACACAATATTAAACTTCGCCTTTCAGAAGCCTAAACTCTGCTCCAGTGCGCCGTTGTCGTTCGCCTCCGTTCGTCGCAGTCTCCGTTGTTGTCCGCCGTTGTCGGTTAGGCGCGTGCATTTCACGCACTGCCTTTTCAGCGTGGATCTCACGTGTCTCCACTTCTTCAGCGTGCAGCTTCAGCTTCCACAGAAGCCCTACCACCGCTCGCCACCTCGATTCGCCGCGCTTAATGCTGCTTTGGCCTAAACATGCGGTGTGTGGGTTTCACCATCATCTTGCGGTGGTCGGCGACTAAATCAGTTATGGTTCATCTTGCTCTTCCGCCAAGAGAACGAGAAAAACATTGCTCTCAGAGTGAGATGGTGCCTCCGCTGCCTGCGAGAGAAGAAGAGAAAGTTAAGAAGGTGAAGACGGTTGTGGTACGCCGGAGTGGAGAAGATGAAGAAGAAAAATTGCGGACATGATGAGGAAGGAGAGGAGAGAAATGAGGATAGCGTTTAGGACTAGGGGGCAAAATAGTCATCTCACTCTAATATATATATTTTTCCCAGAGGGGTGAAAGAGACATTTCATAGAATTTCGGCCAGAATTTGCCTGAATGATTAGTTTTGCACGTTTGCTGATTCTCTATAATTATATTGACACTTTCAAATGTCAGTGGATTATATTGACACTTATATCAATTATGTAAGATTATAAAAGCACTCGTTTTTATAATAAACCTGGAATGTATTATCAATACACGTTTAAATGATTAATTTTTCAAGAATACAGAAAATAAATATGAAAACTTGGTAGGAAGTTAGGTGAATGGTGGTTCATGATGAGAGGGTTACGATGGATGATTGGGTGACTGTGCAATAAACTAATTCAAAAGAGATTGCGGGTGTGAAAATGAGTATTTGAGTTTAAGGAAACATTAATTTTTTAAAAACCAGGGACCCATAAGGAAAATGATTTAAGATAACTAATATTTTGTCTTTGGTTGTTTGATGGTGATGATGATTATGATGTTACTGCATGCTTAAACCTAACTTTAAGTAATTAAAAATGGTACAGGTAATGGTTTTTCCCTGATAATATCGAGTTAATGTGTGTTACTAATATTTATATTATGCAAATTCCCCAAGTCGTATCGATGAAATGAGCTCAGAATAAATTGTAAACTATATTTTTTACGAATTTCAACAAATATGTTTAGTCATTAATAAAATAATCTTGGGGTTGCTTTTATTTTGTTGTTCATTTCGTCAAGATTATGCATAAAAAATATGTCAACAATAACGTAATATGACGGTATGCAAAATGCAAAAGACGAAATGGAAGCAATAATATGTGATTGAGGGGGACCATTTATTTGATCTTCCAGGTTAAGCGCAGGCTAATGTGAGGTCTTTTTCTAATGATATTTCTTTTCCAGAGTACAGGCCCATTACATTGTTTGGACGCGTGGGTTCCCTTATTTTTGTCTATGAAGGTGACTTAAATTAATTGCTGCCTTTTAGTTGTTTCAATTGGTTTGATCAATTATTTTGGAGTACTTGTTTAAGTTTTGTTTTAACGCCGATTCTTGTTTTAAATCACTAACTGTTAAATTGAGCTATTTTATAATTGATAGTTATTTAAGTAATTTGATGTTTATTTTTATTTATTACAACGAGATTCCTTTAATTTTAAAAAAACTTTTAAAATGTATCTCATGCATAAATAATTATAATTTGACCCTAAAAGTTATTGAAATGAGATTTTTTATGATTAGTCTAACAGTTAGTCGGTCTAAAAGGAGACTCTCTCTCTTTTATAGGTGTTTAATAAATAGTAAAAAAATTAGCCTTTGTGTTTTTTTTAAAAAAAGGCTAAAAATCTCATAAAGGCTAACAACGAATTTAGAAAAAAATGAAAAACTAACCCTATTATTTTCTTAAACTGTCAATATAATCTTATAAAATCTGAAAATGAGATTTTAACCCTAAGTTTTAGAACAATTGTACCGATTTACCCAAATTGCACTATTCTGGCGTTGACTGAACGAATTCAGACATTGACATAACCTGAAAAGGTAAAAATACCCATGGATTTAAAATTGAAAATTTCATGACCATTCTACTCCTAGCTGACATGCCCCATGGTTTGCTCCCTTGCCACCACCGCTGCTTCAACACCACTGCTCCGCATCCGCGATTGCTTCGCGCCCGCCACCATCGTCACCTCCGCTCTTCTGTTGCTCCGTCCCTTCTCCACGTCTGCCGCCACTGCCACTGCTGCTCCGTCTCTTCTCCGCAACTATTGCTCCACCTTCACCACCGTCGTCACTGTACCACCGCTTCTCCGCAACCACGGTCGTTGCTCTACCGCCACCACTATTGCTCAGCCCTTCACCATTCAATTTCCCCATCGCCGATTCACCACACCACCAAACTCATTTGACCGCCATACAACCCGATTTCCAGCCCCAACCCGCCACCACCCAATTCCCAACCCCAACCTAGTCCACCTCTAGCATTGAAGAAGAAGAGCTCGTCTCCAGCATCACTTCTGTGGGGGAGAGGGAGATGGAAGCGATGGCGAAGGAGGCGGCATAGGAGAGAAAAAGAGAGAGGGGGTGGTGAAAAGTAGGTTTTTGTTTAGTGTGGAGTAAAACTTTGGGTACAAAGGAATAAAGGAAAATGTGAGGGTAAAATAGTCCTTTAAAGTTTTCTAAATTTTAAACTTTTTTCAACAAGGGTATAATGGTCAATTTATTGAATTCCGGCCAATTTCAGGTTGCTAGGGTGAGATTGACACTTTTGTCCAAAAATCATAATTAAATTTACACTTTCAGAATTTACAGGGTTAGATTAACATTTTTGACCAAAATATAAAGTTACTTTGACACTTCACTCAAAATTTTATTTTGTTGAACTAACGAACAATATTTCATGGTATTGGAAATTGTCCTGTACCAATTCACATCAAGAACTCAGGAGAGTATTAATCATGGTGTAATGATTACAAGAAAGCCTTCTCAGAATCTATTATCTTCTTGCAACTTACTCTGTGTACTACTAAATGGTGAAGAGAGAATGTTTTCACAAAACAAGAAATCGAAGGACCAGCATTGCATGAATTATTTATGCCCACAAGAAGGAGAACTGCAAAAGGAACAACAATAAAGACGATGTGGTTCCATGCATAGTGTTTGTCCCTCAAATCTCTCTCGTCATTTTCATACCCATACGCCCCTATGAAAGCAACAATCCAGCTACACAATATATCTCCAAGAAATCACCTCATCCATATGGTCTTTTTTCCAGTATTCAAATAAGAAAACAAGAAACATAATCTCAAATCCAGAAGAAAAAATGACAGATTAAGGGGCTAATTGAGTACAACTAAACGACGGTTTTATGAATCTGGTGCAATGTGTGTTTTAGAAGCAGCAATGAAGATAGCCCCAGCCCCTGAGCCTCCATGAGTATGCTCTATGATCACATTGTCTGATAGCTCATTTCCTAGCATTTCCCAAACTGTGCTGTGAAGATAATTTCTGAAGATTCGATAGTGCTCGTAAAGCCCGCCTTCTATTGTCACTACACTCTTTCTGTTGGCAATTCTTCCCAGTTTCTTCACCATTCCCACTATTCCGGCTCCCACCAGCCGCGATCCTCTCTCTGCAACAATGTCACATATCTCTGCTACAACTTCCCTCACTGCTTGTGTTGTGTTGCTTATCTGGAATCATGACATCAATTGATTTATTTTAAAATCACTAACATAGATGAGTAACAATATTTTGACAAATTCACGTTCATTTACACCCCTAGTCGTGTCAGAAATCGCTATCTGAGATTCTAAACACATCCAAGAAAAGTGTAGTTTTGCATGATTATTGTAGTAAACCTTTACCTCATATATAACTTTTAGTTTCTCTTCGACAACCTCATAATTCTCTGATGTGTCCTGATGCATGGCAGCCATGTCTGGTGACCTGCAATTATTTTTAATAACATTTCTGAATATAATGTCAGATTACTGCTGCATTGTCAAGTTACCTCAATGTGTATGGGATCATGAGTTTAGACGGCACAGTTTCTCCGAATAAAGCTGTTTCTTTGGCTATTTTCACTAAGATCCTTCTCACAATCTCCCCCAAGCACATACCTGAAATGAGCTTTTCAAATATCTGAGACACAAAACAGAATTTAGACATGAATGACTTTGTATAGAATCAAAAACCTGATCCAAATTCAGCGATCACTTCCTTACCCGTCTACCAGGATTTGTGCTCTCAAAATCCAATGCAGTATCAAACTCCGTCAATGGAAGATTGATGGAACTGAAATCTCCCCAATCCATGTTCACAACCTGCAAAAAGTGCGCCATAAACATACGTTACAATTATCGCCGCCTTCTGTAATGTTCTTGCAAGATTGGAAACAAACCAATTCTTCAGCATTGGACGAATGATCTTGCAACTTCTGAACTTCTTGTGCTAGTTCTGCATAGGCAACATTTATGCCCGATCCTAAACTAATTGCAACCACACTATCTCTATTGTAGTACCTTCCTCCAGCCAAATCTCCAACCACATCATTTACCTACAAAACTCCCATAAAAAGACCACAACATTATGTTCTGCTCCAACTTTTTTCTCCAATCAGAATTTGTGTAAAAGAATCATTTCATTTAACAACTTACTATTGTAGAAACACGCATTTCTACGCTGTGCTTCTCCAAAGAACGATTGATTTCAGATGTCAGTTGCGCCCTAACCTGAATAAGGGTGGCACTCAAATGATGAAGGCATCATTTTGTAACATATAATTTGTAGTCATGAATTTATCTAGGACAAAATTGTTTAAGAAGGCATAATTGTAAACCTGCACACTAAAAAATTTAGACTTGAAAACGACGCGTTACTTAGAGCGCACTTAACTGTGTTATCATTTAAATTTCTCCAATCAATGGCTTTGCAGGACGAGGCAGCAGCTTGGTGTACCGGCGATGATATTGTAAACCCTAGCCTAACCTTCTCATATTGTATACTGTCTTCATGTGGAGAAAAGAACGTGGATAGCTCCAAGACAATGAAATCAAACAAATCCTACAATATGGCAACAAACATAAATGCTAGTGATCAAATGAGCAATCATCCGTGTCTGTTTGTTTGCATAGAATTTGTGGTATGGAAATGAAATTTTATTTCAATTAGTACCTTAGAATCACCACTGATACGTATATTTTCAGGAATTTCAATCTCTAGCCGCTGTAAATCAGTAATCGGTTCATTCTTCCCTCCGAGATGAGCTCTCATAATCAAAAAACTACTTCCTCGAAGATTAATCCCATAGAACATGCCTATTTCATCACTACACACAAATTTATAGGATTATTTACTTTAAACAATACACAGTTAATGGAGATCAATTTCACAAACAGTTCAAAGACGCTTCACTTATAACCAATAGATCAAAAGTTGGGAAACTGTACCCAGTCGGAAGCGAACCGAAGTAGGACGGAAACGACGACATCCGGAGACCGGAATCGTCGGATTGCATGTCGGCGGCCAAGTCATTAGCGAGAAGCCAGAGCTTGGAGAGCGGAGTAGCGCAATCACTCGCCAGCTTCCGCACAATTCGCTGTGTGTGCTTCCACCGCTTTTCGCTCTGCTCCTTCCACTGTTTCAGCAGCAGCGCTCCGCCCACTGCCGCAGTCGCCGCCGCGGCGATGATGATCACCTCCTTTCTCATAACCTATAAATGTGTTAACGACATTGACGTTGGTTTTGAGAAATGTATTTTGTTAGATTGAGATGATAGTAAGTTGAGGCTGGTAACAGAAACGCAGAGTTCGCGCGGGAAGATGTGAACGAGTATTGCGGTTGAATGATTAACCGCTTTTTATCAACCCTGAAATCACCTCAAGCTTAATAAATTAAGTTCCATCGATTTAGGGTATGTTTGGCTGTCCTTAAAGAGTTTTACTTACAATTTAACCAGTTTTTTTTAATGTTTGGTAGAATCCAAAAATCAAAAGTTGGTCTCACGTACTTTTAAAATAATCCGATTTTGTGCACCACCAAACACACCTTTAAAGTCTCGTTTTAGATAAAACATTCAAAAGTTTCAATCCAACTAATAAAAATTAACTAGTAAGATTTCAGTGTACATTGTATGATGGGTTCAACTATCATCTTTATTAACCCGATTTTATATGCACGATTTGTACTATATTTTAAAATTTTAAGGGACTTGTAGGAATTTTCGTATGTTCTACTCCGTATATTCTTTGGTTTGTTTTATGAATTTGACCATTTGATTCAGTGTGAATTGGATAATGCGGTGAACCTAAAATGGGTAATGTTCTCTATTATAGGGATTCATTATTTATTTATTTTGCGAAAATTGCATTCCTAGTTGTGTGATTTGTGAATTGCTTGTAACTGTGTGAGTGTGAACAATGACCGTGTTTGTGAAAATGTGATATGACATGAATATCCCCTTCAGTTTCACTAATAGTGACACATTAGCTTTCAACTTTTGGATTTAGGTGAAGAAAATGAGTGGATGAAATTGAATGTAGAAAGTAAAAAGTTGAATGAATGGATGAGATTGAAAGAATGTTGCCAAAAAAATGTGTCATTTATAAAAAAAATCTCAATGTAAGTGTGCAACAAATAGATAAACGGATGGAGTATGTAGTTTGTAAATAAAGGCACTAAAACTTCGGAACACAAAAAACAATACTCCCTCCAGTTTTTTAATATTGGCACACTTTACATTTTTGTTTGGTCTTTTAATAATGACACTTACCCCTTTTCGATAAAATTAAGATTAATTTCTTCCACTCAATTTACTTTTTACTCTCCCCATATAATTTTCTCCACTCATTTTACTTTGTTTATTTAAAAGTGTGTCAATTATTTGAGTGTCAATATTTCTAATTCGGGGAAGTACAACTCCAGAAACAATAGTCGTAACCACTCAGGAAAATTCAAGTGTTTAAACTTTCATGCTATATTATAACTTTTACCTTGTAACAGGTGGAGAAAAACATATTGAAAAAAAAGCATATATAACGCTAACTAATTCACATAAGTGTAAATATAATCTTTTAATAATTGAAAGTGCAAATATAACCCTAGATAAAGGTTCCGTTTGGTATTAGTGTTTTGGTTGCTTTTGGCTGTTGGCGTTTTCACTCGGTCAAACCACCAATGAATACGGGAAAAACGTTAGATTGCTTGGCCTTTTCACTTAGCATTTCCGCCAAATATGAAACGCTAATATTAGTAGCGTTTTTCTTAACGTTTGGTTTTTACTTTTAACAATTACTTTTTTAACCTTCTACATTTTTATCCTAACGTTATTCCATCAGAAACAGTGTATTTGTTGAGTGTGATCATTTTTATTGAACATTTATATCAATATTTAGATGACTCGAGTAGCACATTTATCGAGTTATATGAATATTTAGAGGATCAGTCTTGTACATTAATGTTAGTTTTTTTTAAATCAGTAAACAATTTTTGGAAATTTGTGTTATTTAGAAAAACTAAAATATGTTTTAATTTCATGTATTTCTTTATATTTATATAATATTGTAATTTTTATTTTTAAATATTACTAAAATTTCTTATATCTAATGAAAATAAACCAACTAATATAGTTTATATTTATTCTCTTATATTAATGCTAATAATGAATAATAGTAAACAAATATTTGAAATGAATTTATAAATATATTGTTTTCAATATTTGTGAATGTGTTAAATAATTAAAAATAAATTATGTTAATATTAATGAAAAAATATTAATAAAATATGTAAAATAAGTTTATAAATAATGAATGGTCATCATGTTTTTAAATGTTATTTTGCATAAAACCACCAACATCTAACAATTACATTTGCCAAACACTTTTGTAAACAACTAATGGTCAAACATTTAATACAAATAGCTGGTCAAACAGCTAAATGAAACAACTAACCGCCCATTGTTGATTGTCAAAGAGGGCCAATAAGTGTAGGTGCAAATATATCCATTCTGATAGATTTAGGTCAAAATTAAGTGAAAATACTATTTTACCCATATGAAAAACAAAAAAATATCAATATTATCCTTGAACTCTAATTTTCCTTCTCTTTTCTCCGATCAAACCCCTCCGACTAGAGAGATTAATTAAAAGCCCCAAAACATGTCTAATCATCTTTCAAAAGGAGCTTGTTAGAGCATGCATAATGGTAAGCTACATTTCATTGTATCTTGAATTGCCATGTCAATTTTTCAAGCCAACGAATTGGCAAGCTACACACTTTCTCAATGGTAAGCTACAATCTTGTGTAGCTCGATAGGTCTCACATACATTTATTTTTTATTTTCTTCTAGAATGCATTAATACATTTATTCAACAATAATAATTTTAAAATGATTGAATATCAATAATGAATACCCAACAATAATAATTTATAAATTACCTTTACTTCCTTTATTAAATTTATTTTAGTCAAAAAATTAA
>JAULKM010099761.1:0-10750 GCA_032355605.1 Rubia tinctorum
TTATTATCCTCAAATTGCAATTCAGTCCCTGGTCTTTCCATAGCCTATGGAAAGACCGTCTTTCAAGAGACGGACTCTTATTTAATACTAAATCCGAAAAATAGTCATGATTTACTAGATAGTTTTTCAAAGTGTATTTGCTCTCCCTCATATGTTGGAATAAATCGACGAACACACAATTTCTATAGTATTCCGGTCTTTTTATATTGGAACACTTTTCTTTTTAAAATAGTTTTTTATACTAGCACTTTCTTCTTTTGGCAAATTTAAAATTATTTTTATTCATTTATTTTACTTTTTATTCTTCCAATTCAACCTCCACTATTTATTTTACTTTTCAAAAAAAATTGTAAAAATATTAGAGGCAAATGTTGAGTTACAAGAAAATCTCAACTTAACTTAATAGTATGTAAGTTCACAAAACTTTCAAGATGTCATTGTCAAATTTTAGCCCCCCGGTTAATCAGGTTAAGACTTAATGATTCATATTATTGGAGTGCCAGCTACGCTCTCAACTCTGTCATTCTGCAAACCAGTGATCTAACACCACGCGTTGTGTGGTGGATTGGATAACCAATTGTATCAAGCACTTTAATTTTAAGGGTACAATACTTTCACTACATATTTCAGGAGGAAACTATGTGAAATGCGTTACAAAATTCAATTCTTAAAATGATGATGTGTTACATGTATTAGCGAAAGCATCTAAGGATTACCTATCCAATCCATACTAAGGACCTTATATCCATTTGCATTCAGTAGCTTGGCAAAATCGTTGTATCTGTCACTGCATTGAAGGCACAAATGTCCAGGCGTTTAGTAAAAGATAAACAAATCAAGATATTGATTGATATTCAAAGAAACTGAACATGAAAAGATAAAGGAATACATAACTTTTTTATGAAAAATAAATAAATTTTTTGTCAATAATCCAACACATGAACTTTCAATATCATCACAAGGTTCAGTTGGTTAGCAAGCCTGCCAGTCATCATCTCAAACAATGAGAATTCATCCCAAAATACTCACTAACTAACCTAACTCACTAAGCATCAGAATTATCCAAAAACATAAAGCAAAAAACACATATACACATAATGCTATGTGAAATGTTCATACTCTTTAATTTGGAATCTCCTCAACAGCCTCCCAACATGTAATAGCCTAAATCACTCTTCCCTTCCATCCTTGCAGCATCCAGTTCCCATCTCCGTCGAATGAGAAATCACGATGATAATGCGCTTTCACCTTCCCCTGAATATGCTTTGCAATGTTGGGATGAAGCTCGAGCTTCCTGAACCCGACTCTGTTTCATTCAATATTAAACATGATATACGCTGCTTAATAAGAAGGAAGTGATTAAATTCAATAATAATTTGAGTAATTATTATAACATTAATAACGCCGTAACTATTCCAGCAAAGTTTGACTCCAAGGTCCACCAGGACCACCATCATCACATAACCAATCGCACATTCAATTCATTTGATCATATCATCCTGAAAACACCAAAATAGTCATTAGAGTTCCCATGCTTTAGACTTGAGCTATACTCATTTGCATTAGCTAAACATGGGTACATGGTATTTATCCTATCCAACTAAGTTACACCTAAATAATTTTGAATAAGTGTATCGCTATTGTTTTTAAAGGAACACATTATCTTATAATCTCAGTTTATAAAGATTGCTTGCAATAAATGTATTTACTCTCTTGGTGAGCAATATGATCTAGCCTATTTTCAAGGCAACACATGTCTGCAAAGAAATGTTGAAATTGATTCAACTCAACCTACAAGTGCAAAATGCAATACATGTCAATGCAAGTATTAAAATGTGCTATTCATCAAACTAAGGCAGCTAAAATGCATTCCCCCAACGCATCAATCACAATGAGCATCTCTCATCGGTAACTTGTAAAGTTGAAGAGTTTTAGCATTATTTGTCAAGGTGCATTTGAATGACATGGTCAGTTTAGTCTTATCGAAGAGCTAAAAAGAATAGTAACAAATTTTAGAAATAGGTCATACTAAATGAAACACATTATGGAATGATAGTAGATATATACCTGTACACATACGACCTCTTTTCCAGCACAATATCAACTTTAATTTTTGGAAAGGCTTCATGGACTACATGTTCCAAAAATGAAGGGAGACATTAGTTTGAAATTGTTCATTTAAATCCATCATAGACCCTCCAAACAAAATTGATGGAGCCATAAGAAAATGTATTTAACTGTCTAAAAAGACTCAATCATTCATATAATCTTCCCATATGAAGCTATCTATGAAGCTATTAAAGTAGCATAGATAAATTAATCAGGACCTTAAATAGGTAATAAATTGCGAACAAATAGACAAATTAGTAGTAGCCTAATGAGCATGATTTGATATTGGAGCTGCCATGAATGATTATTAAAACATCGTTATGTTATATTCTTTCTAGCTCATAGGTTCAGAAAGTACCAACCTTTGATATAAAAGCACTCATTCCAGAAAGTATATGTTACACCTTCAAATTTCCCCATCTCACAAAGATCATTGATGAAAAGCTTAACTTGCAAGCTTGAAAGGATTGAAAACCCACCAAGTCCTAGTAAGTGGAAGGTCTGATGATAACATATGGTAGAAAAACTTATCCCATATTAATAAGTAAATTAAGTAGGGGGAGATTCTAGCCTCTGAGATGCTTTATAATATCTAGCAAAAGAGTAGCCAACTACGAATCCTGCCAAGGAAAGTTGAGAAATCTGAAGTAAAATCAGGCAAATGTTAATCCCACATTATCAACTTTGATGCAACAATCAAAACGTGAAGATCAAATAAGATGAACACAACTGTGAAACTAATAAATTTGAATTCTTTTCCTCTATTGCTTTACTACACTTCTCTCGAGTTAATCAAAATACAATTGTGAGAGGACTTTCCCCTTACTTTAGAATCTTGATCATTCTTTTTAAGTAGTTTACTTTAAAAAATGACTTTCCCCTCCAGACAGGGATCGTGAATCTTTGGAAGCAAGTTCCATACTACTATATTAGGGATCTCCAAATCGCTCAACAATTGGTGAACCAAATCAGGACTACATTTCATGAGACAAACTGAACTACATCGATAAAAGGTGGTATTCTATCATGATGCAACAAAGAAAGAATCATGGACTCACCAGAAGTTGAAAATCACTGGCCATCAAGTCAATTTATTCTTCTTGCACAACAGAACAAAACAAATGAAAACAAGTAACTTCAATCTAGGCATTTTGGAATAGCAAAAAAAATCTAAAGTCTAAACTAAAGTCCGATCATCCAAAATTCAGAAACAATATGGCAACTTTATACCTCAGAGGCGAAACAATCTTGTTGTAGACATCTGAAACAGCCAATGCAGCATACTTATCACCAATTCAGACCGAGCAAACAGCTTCTCTTGAGTGCATTCATTTTCAGCAGCTCCTGGAACAAGTTGGCTGGATTCATATACTTCATATCTACATTTCACTCGACTCCATACAACAACTTCAAAATTCACCTTTTCAATGTAAAAAGGCATAGATAGCGCAATGCACAACATGCAAAATCAAAATGCAACATCGCCAATGAAAAAAGAAGGGAAAATTAGTGGGATGTGTTGAGGAAAAGAATATATCAGTGGGGCATTTTCACAAACAGTTGATGAACTATAAACATTGATTAGAATTAGTAAAAAAACACACACCTGCTACATGACCCACATAAATAAGTTTTTACAAATTATAATTTGCATATAAAAGGGCAAAAATTTACCTCTTTTGAAGAGGGAAAATGACAGAAAACACGCAGCAGACGTGTTTTTGGAGAAAATATTTTGCAACAACCTATTTCAAATTTCTATTTTTCTTCTCTTTCAAATTAGTACTTGGGGTGGAATTTAATGCTGATGATGAATGCATTGAAAGTACATAGAAGAGGAGAAAATAGGGAAAAAAGAATTACCTCACAGAAAAGAATCCCAAAATGTTGAAGAGGTTCATCTGTAGATGGTAATCAACTCTGCACGAAGTATTCTCCTACTAATACCTGACACTTTCCGAGCATTTTCCGGCCGGAGTCAGAAATGAAAAACTCCTCCTGACCTAGATAGGCATGTAGAGCAGCACCATGTCCTCAACACCTAAACTCGATACCAACGCATTAACACCGAACAACTTATACCGCCACCGCCACCACTACTATCACCTACGTATCACTCTCACCACCATCGCCCTATCATTACCGTACCGACACCTCCACCGTCACCTACGTACCACTCTCAGTCTCTCACTACCATCAACACTGCACCACCACCCCGCACACCAAAATCTTCAATTCGATTGAACTTAATGGTTTTGGATTCAACTCAAATTTGATGTTCATGAGGAAGAGCCGTACTCGCGTGTGGTGAGATGAGTTTATCCGCAGACACTGGACAATAATGGATATTGGAGAGAGGCAGATGAAACAAAGGAAAGAAGACATAAAATGACATCGTTTTGAGCAGTCACCGGCGAGCACAATGGAATCTCATGGGATGGGAAAGTAAGAAGGATTGGAACGTGTGAAAACCCAAATATACCCCTGACGACAATTTGTGTCAACCATGGGATTGGGAGGATTTCTTTTATATATTGCTGGGAGAAGAATTTTATTTGATCGCTTAAATGTAATACACCTATTTTTATTACTACTCTCTATGTGTCAACCAAATATGCACATAATCTTTTTTCAATAAAAATTGTCAAATTTTGACATCTTTGAATACATAAATGAACAATAATTTTATCATGTGAGATATGGTTAGATTCGTCGTAACATGTAGTTTCTAAATATCAAATTTTTATGTGTCATTATTGTCTGTAACTACACATATTTACAGTCAAACATGTTTATTGGAGAATGTGAAAAAGATTCTATGCAAATTTGGTTGGGACGGAGGAAGTACAACAAAATTATTCATCGCCGTCTGTTTTTTCTCCTATTTTGTTTAACTACTCTCTGTTAGAATAAATCAGTTAGATGATTAGATTAGATTTTATTTTGTTTAGAGTTATATTAGGACTAGTCTACCGTTATGCCTTGCACTCTATTTATTCTCTTCATGATCAATAATAATCATTATAGAAAACATTTTCTATCATGGTATGAGAGCAAACCTGGTCCAAAACTTTCCAAAATTCTTAAACCCTTTTTTACCAGCCGCCGCCTTCCCTTTTTTTGTCCGATCGACTTCTTCATCCTCTTCCCCCTCTGCGATGCTAAATTTCCCGGCGTCTCTAAAGCCTTCATCATGTCTGAAGAAAAACTCTCATACAGTACCTTGCTCCATATGATGACGATCAAGCTTTCGTCATCAAAATTTCTCTTATGGAAACGTCAAATTGTCTATGTTCTCAAGCCTCGGAAGCTGTTTGGATTTCTTGATGGATCACGACCTTGTCCGAATCTGCCTCCTATGCCGCCGGCTGGCTCCTCCTCCTCCACTCTCACATTTGCGGTTGCGGTCTAGTCCCCCTCCAGTGGTGCCGCCAAAACTGATCTGACGATGGCATATCATAAAACAAAGGCAGAATATGATCAATGGATAGATGAAGATCAACGTGTCTGGAGTCTTCTTTTTTCTTCAATGACGCCAGAAACATTAGCAGAGATTCCAGATTGTGCCATTTCTAAAAAAATCTGGGATAATGTTTTGGCGATATTTCATGACAGCAGTGCATCTACTATTTTGCGTCTGCGTGCTGATGCTCATAGAATACGCAAGACTGGTACAGTACACGAACTCCATCTTAAATTTAAAGAATTTTTTGAGAAATCGGCTATGATGGGTTCTGCTATTTGTAATGATGATCATATTATTTGGTTCTTGACTACTCTTAGTACTGAGTTTAAAGATTTTTCTGCACCATTAATTAATTCTTCACCTACTCCATTATATGCCGATGTTTTATCCCGTGCCAAAAACCACAAGGCCTTTTTGAAGAATTTACAGGGAAAATTAGAACCAGCCCTCGGTCCTGCCGCATTCACAGCAGGCGAGAACCCCTCATCAGACCGTGCATGGGATCACGCACTGGTGAGGGGCGGCTGCTCGTACGGTTTAAGCATCGTCGGGGTCAATTTGGAGATCGGAGCAGAGGCAAGTCGCTGCTGGGTAATTCTCTGCTGGTTCTAGTTGCGGTCGAGTGCACTGCAACTGGTGTGGTCGTCCCAGTCATTATGTTGCGACTTGTTACAGGATGTTGGCACAGACTGGTTCTCAGCGTCGTCGTTCAAAATCCACTCATCTGGCTGAAATTTTTCAGTCATCCATGCAGTTAGAGCCTTCCACTCTCACCTCAGATTGGTACATTGATTCTGGTGCCTCCAGTCATATGGCGTTATCTGCTTCTGGTTTGGAGACTGTGACCTCTTATTATAGTAATTCTTATGTCAATGTTGGTAATAGTGCCTCTATTCGGATTTCTCATGTTGGTGACTCTAAGATTTCCGATAATTTATATTTATCTGATGTATGGGTTGTTCCTGAGATTACTAAGAACTTGTTGTCTATTAGTAAACTAACCATAGATTTAAATCCTTGTGTCACTTTTGATGATTGGAACTTTGTCATTTAGAACAATATTTCCAAAGTAGTCGTGGGCAGGGGCCATGGTGAAGGCGGTCTATACGTGTTGGATAGAGGCGATGCAACTCTATTTTCTCATTTATGGCAGAATAAAATACATGCATCTTACGACCTTTGGCATGCTCGCTTGGGTCATGTGCCTACAACAGTCATTTCCAGTTTGCAAAAGTCTGGTTTACTTTCAGTCTCGTCTTTATTGCCTAAACCGCAGACCTATGCCCCTTGTGTTATGGCTCGAGGTCAAAGGCTGGCTTTTGTTGAGAACCATAAACGTGTTGCACATGTACTTGATTTGAATCAATGTGACTTATGGGGGCCTTCTCCTGTTTTATCGATGAATGGTTTTTTGTACTATGGCTTATTTATGGATGATTTTTCTTGATTCACTTGGCTTTATCCATTTCATCGTATGTCAGAATTCAGTGATACTTATTTTCAGTTTGAGGCATTGGTTGAAAACCAGTTCTCGTCCAAAATTAAAAAAATTTCAGAGTGATGGCGGTACGGAGTTTCTTAACACTCGTCTACGATCTCATTTTGTCACTAAGGGCATCCCCAACCAGATTTCGTGTCCCTATACGCTGGAACAGAATGGGCGGGAAGAGTGCAAACACATACATGTTGTTGAGATAGTTCTCACAATGTTGTTCCATTTGCACTTGTCCATTTCTCATTGGGATGATTTTTTGCCATGACTGCCTACACGATCAATTGATTACCTACTCTTGTTCTTCACGGAGCTTCTCCTTTTGGGCTTGTCTACGGTCTCGAACCTCTCTACTCGAACTTTCATCCATTTTGGTGTCGGGTATTTCCATTTGTACGCCTTTATGTTGAGCACAAGTTGGCTCCCCGTAGCATACTTGTGTTTTTCTCAGCTATAGCTCCTAGTACAAGGATTTTTGGTGTTTCAATCCGTCCACTGGAAAGGTTTATATCACTCGTCATGCTTGCTTTGATGAGACATATTTTCCCTTTTCTACCTCCACTACTTCGGTCTCGGGCTCTCTTTCATCCACACTTGATGTTTTGGCATTTCTAGATCCTGGTGGTGAGTCTACATCTCCGCCACCATGCCTTTTCGGTGCCGACCCAGACACAACATCTCGGCCATCAGTCCCACGGCCACCAGCTCCAGTTCCTCCCCTGGTGCCATCGGTTATTCCCTATCCGCTTAGCTCGGCTTCTCCGGTATCTTCAGCAGGCTCGTCTTCAGCTATTTTGCCAGAACCCACTCCACCGAGTTCTCATCCTTGGCCTCGTACCCATCTGATGGCTACTAGGTCAGCTACTGGGGCTATTCAGCGTAAGGATTACTCAGACATTGTTCTCACGATCTCACTGTTGCTTTACTCACTCAGTTCGAGCCCACTAATTACCGCACTGCTCTACAGGATCTAGCTTGGGTTTCTACTATGGATGACGAGATGGCTACCCTTCGTAGTCAACATACTTGGGACTTGGTGCCTCGCCCTACAGATGCTAACATTGTTGGTTCCAAATGGGTCTATCGGCTCAAGTATAGACCAGATGACACTATTGAGCGTCACAAGGACAGACTTGTGGCGCAAGGTTTCTTGCAGATTTCGGGGTTCGATTTTGACCATACATTCTATCCTGTGGTCAAGGCATCTACCGTTCGGACAATTCTTGCCATTTCCACTATGTGTGTCTGGCCGCTTCATCAGCTAGATGTCAAGAATCCCTTTCTTAATGGTGTTCTCGATTCTCCGGTCTATATGAAGCAACCAGTTGGTTACAGGGATCCTGTTCATCTAGACTATGTTTTTTGCTTGCGAAAGGTCATTTATGGACTTAACCAAGCTCCACGAGTCTGGTTCCAGCGCTTCAGAACTTATTGACTCAGCTCGGTTTTCAGTGCAACCCTGCCGACACATCTTTGTTCGCCCTTTCCAAAGGTTCCTCGTTGCTCTATCTTCTAGTGTATGTGTATGATATCATTCTCACTGGGAATGACTTGACTCTCCTTCGGCAGTTTATTGATCGGGCACACCGTGAGTTTGCGATTAAGGACATTGGCGCTCTTTATTACTTTCTTGGCCTTAAAGTTACACCCACTTCATCAGGTTTATTTCTTGGTCAGGAAAAGTATGCTCGAGACATTTTGACTAGTGCAGGGATGTCCAACGCTTCCCCGGTATCTACTCCATTTGTGCCTGGTTCTCAGTTGCACAGTTCTACCAGTCACCCATTTCGGAATTCGACTCTGTATCGTTCATTGGTTGGAGCTCTTCAGTATTTGACTATCACTCGTCCAGACTTGGCTTTCTCAGTCAATACAATCAGTCAATTTCTTCAGGACTCTAATCATTTTGCGGCAGTTACACGGATTATGCGCTATGTTCGAGGTACCCTTCATTTTGGTTTCACATTTCGTTCTGCTAGTTCACCTGAGGTGTTTGGGGGTATTCTGATGTTGACTGGGCCCGTTATCTAGAGACTCGTTGGTCTACCTAATGTTATCTTTCTTGGTGGGAATCTTGTTTCCTGGAGTGCCAAGAAGCAGCCCACTATTTCTTGTTCCAGTATTGAGTCTGAGTACCGAGCTCTAGCCAACACTGCTTCAGAGGTTGTTTGGTTTACACACTTGCTTCGTGATCTTAGAGTTCCCTGTCTGGTTCTCCGTTGGTGTTATTTGACAACATTAGCGCTACCTTCTTGGCTCATAATCCAGTGGCTTACAAGCAGGCGAAGCACATTCACATCGACTATCAATTTGTTTGGGAGTTGGTAGCTACCAGCAAGCTTCACGTTGTGCCTACTACTCTACAGATAGCGGATATCTTCACCTAGGGTGTTTCTTGTCCTCTGTTTGAATTCTTTAGATCCAAGTTGTGAGTCGGCAAACATCCAACGCTTCGTTTGAGGGGGTGTTAGAATAAATCAGTTAGATGATTAAATTTTATTTTATTTTGTTTTGTTTAGAGTTATATTAGGATTGGCCTACATGTATGACTTGTATTCTATTTATTCTCTTCATAATAAATAATAATCATTGCGGGAAATATTTTCCATCACTCCCTCCGTCCAATTTATTATGGCACACTTTTCAACCAGTTTTCTTAAGGCGTATTCAATCACTAATAACTTTTTCTACGTATACTAATGTCACGTAAAATTTTGATATTTAGAAAATAAATATTACGAAGAATTTAATGATACCTCACATGATAATATTACTACTTATATATTACATATGAAATTTATGATTAAACATTGCTCGAGAAAGTTAATTGAAAAGTGTGTTAATATTATTTTAACAGCAACGAAATTAGATCCTGTTTCCTTCTTTTCAAACCACTTGTTTAAAATCTGTAAGATCAGGGGAATCACAAAATAAATTAATAAGCAAAATTCGTGATATGTCTATACACCAATAATTAAGTATCTATCTCATTGTGTAATTGTGAGTCCGTTTCTTGAAAGACGGTATTTTTATAAGTTATGGAAATATTAAGGTTTTAATTGAAAATTAGAATAAATGAAAATAAAAAAATTTGGATTGCATTATTCGAGTCATAAACTTATAACTGCTGCATATTGCATAATAAACTTTTAATATTGCAACTAATTTTTTTTTTACCTTTCTATAATTTTAAGTCAAATCTGTCTTTT
The DNA here is from genome assembly GCA_032355605.1 of Rubia tinctorum. NCBI lineage: Eukaryota > Viridiplantae > Streptophyta > Magnoliopsida > Gentianales > Rubiaceae > Rubia > Rubia tinctorum. The sequence continues at coordinate 10,277 of JAULKM010099761.1, forward strand.
CATAGACATGTGAAAAAATATATTTTTTCCAAGACTTTACCTGTAATTATTTGAGTAAATTATATTTCGTTATAATATTAGAACAAATTGAGGATTTAGTGTCCAAAAATTATTCACCTTTTTATAAAATTATCGCACTGTAATTACGTAAATGCTTTCTGGGCACGATTGATTTGTCAATTTCCTTTTGAAAGCGCGGGGGTTGAAGATTGAAATTGAATGTGGAAACAGTCCTTTTTAAATTGGACTTTTCTTCGTTGAAAAATTAAGCTAGTCTACGTTACACTCTATTCACTACTTTTAGTAGTACTTAGAGCTGTCAGTTTCTTACCCGAATCCGAAACCCGACACGTAACGAAATGACCGATTTAACCCGAAAACCGATTTAACCCGAGAGATTTCAACCCGAATATAAGCCGACACGACCGAACTTCAACCCGAAACCTGATTATAACCCGAGAAATATTGACCCGA
>JAULKM010099762.1:0-10750 GCA_032355605.1 Rubia tinctorum
CGGGCTAGACGTTTGTAGAGAAACCTTGTAAGTGTACCCTGCGGGCTAGACGCTTATAAATCGAGTTGAGTGTACCCCGCGGGCTAGACGCTACGATTTGTGCATTTATTTGAGTGGTGCGAGATTCTCAAATAAATAAAGATCCGATTTTCTGCAATCCAGAGTTTTCGCAAGGAGATTCATATCATTTCCTCAGCATGACCAAGCTTATGGCAATTTCTACAATAAGCAGGGAGATCCTCGTAGACTATCTTATAGGATTTTTTATGTCCTATTGAACCTAGTCCAATTTTTTAGGGCTTTGGTTTACAGACATCTATTTCAACACAGAGTATTATTGTGGAGGGTCTGGTGAGATTTTTAGTAGGAGTATCACAGTACAACAGTTCACCCAAGGCCTTTCCAATTTGGTTAAGAACAGAAGAGTGGAAGAAGTGTACCAGAGAGAATTCAACCGTGAGCTAGACCGGAGCCAGGGAGGATTCTTCATCGTAGTCAAACTGCTTTGTCCATTTAAGAACTCTCATGATGTGTCCTCCCAGAGACCGGGTCCTTTTCAGCCAGCATCGGTGATAATCTTTGTCTAAATCGAATGTAATTCGTTCATGCCGTCCATCCATTGCAGTGATTTGCACCTCTCTTTTGGACCCTATTGTTCGGCATTGTTGGCGGATGAAGTCCACCGTGGGTCTGCTTCGACAGAATTTTTCGATTAGGGCTTTGGCATATGTCATCCTCTGGGTAGAGAACTGCCACCTCTCACTTATAGTTGTAATGCGGATGAAGGTCTATGGAGTCGGTGGTGGGCTGTGGTTGCATTAGGGTCTCGGCGAATGAAGGCTTTGTGTTTGTCCATGGCGCGCACTATTCCGGTTGTGATACCGTTATACAGTAAATATGGTCGTTACAGAAGAAGAAAAGGGAATTCAATTTTTAGAGAGAAAAATAGTAGTTCTGTGAGGATGATTTTACTTAGAGTGGTAGCATGGAAAGGATTGATAAAAATAGTGAATGTATTAAACCTATTATGAGTTATGATCCCGACATTCTTGAGAAGTCTTGTGAAAGTCATGTAGTTTTACCCGCAGGAAAGAAATAAATATTCTTAAGAATGAAAAGTTAATTGTTCAATGTCTTTGTAATAATTTCTTTGATAAGGACCAGGTGCATGAGAGGTTATAAGATTATATTAATTGGCCTACACAGCTTTGAAACAGTAAACATTTATACTGAACTTATGAGATAACAACAAGATATATAGAGAGAAATATGTTACTAGGATTACACTGTATAAATACCAGGTATGTATTCATTTTCGTATTCATTCACTCATATACAGTATTTGGGCACCTTTCTAACTTAAACTTTGGAGAATTTCCCCCAGGGATTCCCCCATGGTTTGCAAGTAACGAATTCAAAGTTCGAGCGGTCGGTCCATTTGGTTCACAGACGCATTAATTGGCACACCTAGTGGGACCGATTGAGTCAAATTTGAGCTCTTGGCTTTATGTCTACGGTTACTCGAAGGAGCGAGAGATTGAGATTGAAAGGAATTGGTGAAGAAGTAAAGTCGAGAAGGAGTGATATGGAGAATCCTAAGAATCCCAGAATGTCGAGCCCGATGAGGTTCGAGCACCTGCAGTTGAACCGGGAGAAATGCATGTCTCGGATGCTGAACATGAAAGGATACAGGCTTCAAGCGGGCTGATCCGTAAGTTGTGGAGGCCCATCGAATGAATTTAGCTGGACCCTCGAGACGTCTGGAAGTAAATATGGAGGAAGGAGTTGGAAATGCTAGCAGTGTCCAGGATATGCCGGCTGATTCGCTTGAAGATGGGCGGTTCACAAAAGTTTTGAGTGATTCTTACATGGATGAATTTGGACGAACCATCTAAAGGAATCAAACCCTGGGAGTGGTTGGATCACAACGAGACTTGACGCAAGTGGCACACGCTTTGCAGGTGGCAGGATATCGAGTTACTCCTCCCTGGAGACATATGAGTACCTCGAGAGAGAGGGAACCATTGAGGCCAGCAGCCTTAACTTCAGGGTTTCTATCTCAGCCCGTGACAACTTACCCGTACCCAGGATATACAAGAGAAGCATTCCAGGTGCGAGCTCAGCTTTCATTTCTGGATCACACAAACGGGGTGTTATATTCGATGCCCCCATTGGCTCCAATAACCTTGATGGTCACTATCCCAAGAGCCGGGGTGGGATATGGGGTAGTGACATCTTTGGGAGTTTAGGGATATGGAAACATAGTAGCTAGTCAGAGACCTTATAACCCTTATGGGCACTTGCCGATCTATCTGGAGGGTGTGAAACCTTGGGTGAAATCTAGTTACATGGGTACTTATCCAGTGTATCCAATGCAATTTGGAGGAAATGAGCATGGGTTGGATCCAATTGGGGAGCAACAGGGATTAACAGTAGATGTTGGAGACTCGTTGAAAAGGGAATTAGATAGGTTAATCGGCCTGATGGGTCAAGACGTTGGATTTCCATTCAATTCGTGGATAACGGGGGTTCGATGACCAGTGGATATAAAGCCACCAAAAGGAATTCCTATTTATAGTGGTGAGACAGACCCTCGAGAGTTCATTCAGACATTCTTAGGTTTGATGAACTTGAGTGATTTTGAAGAGAGGTTGACGTGTAAGGTGGTTGAGAGCTATCTTCGAGGATAGGCTCAGGAGTGGTTCAATAAGTTATCCAGAGGCTCCTTGCATTCCTATAGGGACTTCAGGGGGGCTTTGTTATCCCAATATACCCAGAATTGTTTTTACAATGACCTTACAGTACATTTATCAGACTAAGTAGAGTGTGGGATAGATCACAGAGACACTCTACCACTAATATGTAGATGAAAGTTTGGGGGTGGTAGACACCACAGAAAATGAAGTTATTGAAGGATATCTATTGTGGATGCAAGATTTGGAGTTGTAAGAGAAATTAAGAACAAATACCCCTCGAACGCTGCAAAAGCTTCAAGAGGCAGTGGAGAGTATTTTAGGGTAGAAGAATCCACGAAAAATAAGAGATAGAGTCTGGGTGAGAAGTCAGAAAAGGGAAGTGAACTTCGAGGGAAGAAGCTGGCAAAGGTAGTACGACCTAACTTCAATAGGTATATGCCTATGTTACCGAAATCCATGGAGAGATCTCCGGCACATATTCTAACCATACATAGGGGAATGATTCGACTGCCTCCACCTATGAAGAACACTCCAAATGGCGTGAGGGCAAGAAAGGCAATGATTTTATATTGCGATCATCACCGAGATTATGGTCACAAAATTAATAATTGTGCTCAGTTAAAGATAGAAATAGAGAGATGTAAAAGAGAGGGACGGTTCCAAAATGCTAGACCTCGAAATAATTACGTAGGACCCCTAAGGCCCATGAATGACTGCAGGGAATGGCAGCCATACATGAGGAATAATGGAGGTAGAGGGGATAGGAGACCTTGGTATCAGGTGATTCGAGGACAGGAAGGTAGACATGAAGGACCGTAGAAATTACGTGAAGGCAATTAGGAAAACAGAAACGATGGCAATCCTTTAAGTCGCAGGGTGATTAATGGAATTGTGGGAGAAAGGTCTTTGAATACTATCATGAAGGCGGATGCTTGAAAGGTTCCAGTAGGAGAACCACGCCATAAGAGGTTTTGGAAGGATGAAACTGTGACATTTTCTGAGGCAGATAAAGTCTCAAACCAAACCCCGCATGCGGATCCCGAGGTGGTTTCAGAGGTAATAGGGAATTCCTTGGTAAAAAGGGTTTTCATTGATGATAGAAGTAGAGTGGAAGTAATGTTTGTCAATTTTTTTGACCAGCTAGATATAGTATGAGGTAATTTAAAGAAATCAACCTCGCCCTTATCTAGTTTTACTGGAAACCCCATATTTTCATTGGGGTAAATAACTTTGTCGGTTTGAGTAGATTGAAATTTTGTGGTCATTGATGCATACTCGCCCTATAATTTGATTATTGGAAGGTTATGGATGTGCCAAGCTCTAGCAGTTTGGTCGCCATATCACATGATGATGAAATTTCCAACCGACAAGGGAATAACATCTATTCGAGGAGATCAGACTCTAGCCAGAATTTGTAATCTTACGACGTTGAGAGATTCTAGGAAACGGAGATATGTGGCTTTAGTTCATGGGAAGGTTAGTCCGGCGGATACAATACAAATGCCCATTCGAGATCTTGAGACAGTGGCTGTAGAAAGATGGATGCCTAAGGAAATCAGAGGAGAACTAAGTAAACTATTGTAATAATACGCCAATGTCTATTCATGGAGTACTTCCGATCTCACAGGAGTTCCCTCGAAATTAGTGGTGCATGAATTGAACATAGATTCATCTATTAAGCCGGTTAAACAGAAGAGTGGGGTCTTTGCTCCTTAGAGGGCCGAAACTATTAAAGAAGAAGTTGAGAAGTTGTTAAAAGCTAACGTCATCGAGGAGGTGTTTTACCAGGAGTAGTTGGCCAATTCATTCAGGGTGCCAAAGCAAGGTGGTGCCTGGAGAATGTGCATAGACTTTACCAATTTGAACAGGGGTTGCCCCAAGGATAGTTATTCCTTCCACCAATTGATAAGTTGGTAAAGGCTATTAAGGGATACCAGGTTTTGGCCTTCTTCGATGCACATGAAGGTTCTCATTAGATATTGATAGCAGAAAAAGATAAGGATAAAAAGTCACTTATCACTAATATAGGCACTTATTGTTATAAGAAGATGTCATTTGCACTTAAGAATGTTGGGGCTACTTATCACCGATTGGTAGATAAACTATTTAAAGAACATGCTGGAAAGAATGTGGATATTTATTTCGACGGTATGGTTGTGAAGAGTAGGAGTTATGGGGAATTCTAGGTAGATTTGAAAGAAACTTTCAAGAAGTTTCAAGGGGAAAATCTGAAGTTAAATTCTGTTAAGTGTGTTATTAGTGTGAAGGTTGGAATTTTTTTGGGGTTCATTATATTTAAGAGGGGTATCGATGTTAACCCGGAGAAAGTAGAAGCTTATATGAGAATGGGGAGTCCTCAAAAATTGAAGGAATTAAAGAAAATTACAGGGTCTCTGGCAGCCTTCAGTAGATTCCTTTCGAAGGGGGCAAAGATACACCTTCCCTTCTTTGATGTACTCAGAAGGAACAAGATGTTCGAGTGGACAGAGAAGTGTGCGGAAGCGTTCAAGCAGTTGAAGGAGCATTTACGGGTCTTACCCACCTTAATGAAACCTTGAAAGGGTGAGACGTTGTTCTTGTACATTTCTTCCTCACCCCTGACAATCAGTGTAGTACTAGTAAAAGGGAAGAAAAGGCAGCAGTATCCCATTTACTATGTGAGTCGAGCCTTACAAGGGCTAGAGACGAGGTATACAACTCTCAGGAGATTGATTTTGGCTTTAGTGCATGCAGCACAGAGGTCGCGTCCCTACTTCTAAGGGCATACAATAGTATTGCTTACCAACCACACAATCGGGCAGATTTTGTTAAAACCGGAGGCTTCAGGTAGGATGATGAAATGAGAAATGGAGTTAGGAGAACATGATATTCACTATCAGTCAAGAACTGCAATCAAGGGTCAGGTGCTAGCAGATTTCATAGTGGAAACCTAAGAATCAATCCAACTCGACAGTGAAACTTGTGTTGAGGCTATTTAAAGAAGAGAAGTATGAAATTTGTATGTAGAAGGTTCCTCACATTCAGGAGGAAGCGGAGATGGATTACTACTCACTAGTCCCGATGGTAGGGATTACCTATATGCATTGCACATTGCGTTTAAGGCCACAAATAATGAAGCTGAGTATGAATCTCTGATAATTGGTCTGCGATTGGCTAAAAAACTGAAGGTGGAGGACCTGAAAGTTTATAGAGATTCTCAAATAATGGTTCAACAGGTGAATGAGGAGGGAGGGGGGGGGGGAGAAAATCATAAGGCAGATGCTCTGAGTAAGCTTTCCTCCTCATATTTGGAAACTCAGTCTGAAAGACAGTTGCCTATGGAAACCTTGAACAGAAGAAGTTTCAAGGAACCAGTGGTGGTGGCTATCGAGGAGGAGAATAACTGGATGATTGCCACAGTAAGCTACCTTCGAAAAGGGATTTTTCAAAGAAATGAGGAGGAAGCCAGGAAGATAAGAGTAAAGGCCCCGAGATATTTGTTACAAGATGGAATTTTGTGCCGAATGGGATACCTACAACCTTTGCTTCAATGTGTCACCCCATACGAGGCTAATTAATTGATAAGAGAAGTTCATGAAGGCATATGTGGTAGCCACCAGGGGGCTCGATTAGTGGAAAGAAGGCTCATTTGAGCGGGGTATTATTGTCCAATGATGTTTGCTGATACAAACAGGTACATACAGACCTGTCACCAATATAAGAGGCATGCTCCTCTAATTCACAATCCCCATGAAGAGATAACGAGCATTCATAGTTCAAGACCATTCAAAAAATGGGGGATTGTCTGGTAGGACCTTTCCCGGAAGCCCCCAGGAAGTTCAAATATCTCATAGTAGTTGTTGATTATTTCACTAAATGGGTGGAAACTGAGCCTTTAGTAAATATAAAGAGGAAAACGGTCATTGCATTTTGTTGGAAGAACATTGTTTGCCACTTTTGGATCCCAAGGATAGTAATCAAAGATAATGGGACGCAGTTTTCCCAAGATCCATTTAAAAAAGTGGTGTGAGGAATACAAGATCCAGCAAAAAGTAATGGCAGTTTACCACCCATAGGCCAACAGTCAGGTGGAGGTAACCAACTTGACAATAGTGAATGCTATCAGAGATAGGATCGAGGGGACTTAAGGTAATTGGATATGTGAAATACCCAGTGTTTTGTGGGTATACCAGACAGTTGAATCTTCTGCCACTGGTGAAACACCCTATAGCTTGGTTTATAGCTCGGAAGCAATGTTCCCCGCAGAAATTGGAGTTCCAAGTTTGAGGTTGATGGTAGCCTCAAAATAGATGGTTAATGAGGAGAATCAATGTTTAGACCTTAATGTGGTAGAGGAAAAGCGAGATTTAGCATTCCTGGATAAGGGAAAAGGTCAAGCGCTACTATGATAGAAGAGTTAAAAATGAGGAAAAATGAGAAGAGCCGCCATGAGCCTGAAGGAATGTTAGCTGCCAACTGGGAAGCCCCCTACAAAGTGGTGAAATCATATTCGGGAGGTAGCCATGTCCTCAAATCTATGAATGGGGAAGGGTGCTCAAAAGATAGATCATCACCAATCTAAGGAAGTATTACCAGCTTTGAAAATTAGAGCGATATGTTAATAAGTTACATTCTCGAGGACATGGGTAACATGATGATATGCTGAACCCTTTGGAATAATTCCAACTCTTTAGGCTGATGATTGAGTGAAATACTGATAAGAGACACTTTTCACGACAAGGGTAACACACTAACAAGCTGAACCCTTTGTAATATTTCCAGCTCATAAGGCTAATGATGGAGTGAAATACTGATAAGTGGCACATGTTATCTAGCATTACCCTCGTTTGGTGAATGAAATGATTTACGGAGAAAGCTTATAAGCTACTCAACTTTATTCCAATTTTTACGGTGCATTCCTTTAATGTTTTTACTGATAAACAAATAAATTTATTTGATTCTATTTATTACTAGGGTCAGTGGGTCAGATAATGAATGAGTACAAATGATAAGAAACATAATTTATGATATGTATATACAAATTTTACAAATCGTACAACATTGATACATTCGATACATCGAATAGGATCTATATTCATAACCTATTTCTTAGGTTTCCCAATCTAACTTCAAGCTTTTCAAGTTCTTCCATCTTGACTCTAGAAGTACGTTGAAAGTCTTACATCAGCCCTTCCTCAGGGTACTCAGATGAGTCTAACTTCGGTTTGTGACGAGAAAGCTTAGAGGGGTTATCCTCGCCTTTAGCACATTTTTTGGAAACTTATTTGTTATTATTACTCAAAGATCCAAAAAGTTTATTTCCTTTCTTAGATCCTGATTTCTTTGATGCTGAGGATCTTTGATGACTCGAGGGGAGAGGATCACGGATTCTCAACTCTCGAATCCACTCCAAGATGGCGCTGAAGGCTGCCTTCTCTATGTCAGTCCCTCGAGTGTCCACTTGGCGGTCAACAAGCCAATGATAGGAAGCCCTAAGTAGAAATTTAGGTAAAAGCTAATTATCTATAAGTTTTGGGCAAACGATCCCATGGTACAGTGAGTGAGCTCGAAGGCTTACATCAAGGACATTAATATTCTCCTCCACTTCTATAATTTTCAACCTAGAGGACTTGACTTCCTCTGACTGTTGAGTATTCTCATAAAGGACTGACTTGATCACTAAGGGATCTTCTTCAGTTGATGTACATTTTTGGGTTAGAGCTTCTTCCAACCTCTCTATCTCACTCATGGCCACCTTATGGAGCTCCACTATCTCTTGAACTTGGAATTTATATTTATATGCTTCAGACCAGCTTAGGTTGAGACGAGCCTCAAGATTTGGGATTCTATCAGCATCATCCAAACATCTCTTTAAGAACCCGAATTGGCTGTCAATGCGATTAAATGTCTCCTAATAGTCGTGCTCGGGAGGATTTCAATTTTCAACAACCTCAAGAGGTACCACTTTGCTATGCTCCCCGGCTTTATAATCCTTTTCCAAACTCTTAGAAGAAGGGTGTTCACCCTTATGCCATAATTCTAGCTCTTCTTTGATACAATGATTTTCCTCACGAAGAGAATCCTTTTTTGAGGAACACTTAGCGAGGTCTTGAATTGACTTCATTAAATGCATGCTGGTTTCATTCAACTCGATTTGAGTATTCGAAAGCTCTTTGTAGACGCATTCCATTTTCCTTACCAATGATTTACACTACGAAACCATAATAAAAAGAAGGGGGGTAAGGAAATAATTAGTGGGTAGAATGTTTTTGTTCATTAGGACAAGAATTACAAAAGAATGCCAAAATAGGCAAATATTACACTTCATCCCCTACCCTATTAGAACACTCCTTGAAGGTAGGATAAATCTGGGCCTCTGCAGACTTCTCATTTATGACTAGTTGTGGAACTACACTAGTGGCTACCATCGCGGGGGTGAGAGCTCGAATGTCATCGATTGTGTGGAAATGTCCACTAGCCTTTAGAAAGTTGAGGAAGGCAAAAATTAGGCCTCCCTTGATCGTTTCCTCCCATTTTGAGTCAAGGATGTCCACAAGCTAATGCTTATGAGAGATTCCACGAATTCAACATCCTCCTTGGATACAAGCCTTGGCTTCAATTCCCCCTCAGCAAGAAGGCTACATCCAAGATGCTTAGACTTCTCAAAGAGCTCCACGAAGAAGTCGAACAACTCCTTGCTATTCAATAGTTTTTCTTGGAAGGCCTCAAGGAGAAGAGCTTGGGCCTTCGGGTCTTCAGTCGCCTTTACTCTCCGTTCGAGAGCTTTCTCCTTCAACATGGATTTATGCTTATATAGCCTCAAGCCCATATTTTTCTTCTTCTCAGCCTCTAAGTCCTTTGATAACTTAGAGATTTCATAATTTTTTTCTTTTAGTTTTTTTTGCATAAAACTATAGTCGGAGCCTACAAATTCCAAAAGGGAGGATAATTTTTAGGCTACCTCGTCGACATGTTGAGACACATGATGCTTAACGGAATGATCAGGGAGGTTAGCTGTGAGGATAAGAATAAGAACAAACTTATAGATATATGTATGTAATATATATCAACCTCTGGAAGCAATCCAAAAGGCTCGAGAACCTTCCTATCCATAACCAGAATACTAGGTGATGTTGCTAAGGTATTTGAGGAAGGAGGTTGAAGAGTGACCTCATGAGAAACAGGTGGAACTCGATAATTGTTGTTGTCTATTTTGTATCGTTGGTTACTCCTCGAAGAACCAGTGTTTTCACCGCCCCTCTTCTCCTGGATGGGTATCCCAACACCCACCTTATGTTTCAGGTTCGAGGGGGTAGAGCCACCCTTTTTGCCATCATTCGTAGGGGTAAGTACAGTTGAACCAAGACCCACTGAAAAAAGGAGAAAAATAAAGTTAGAAATAAGAAATAGAAGAAGAAATAAACTAATTAATAAAGCTCATTAACACCTTCGGAGACTTCCGAGAGTCTAAAATTTTTAGGAGAGGCCTCGAGGGGGACTTTTGAGATGGGCTCTTGAGTGCTATTTTTCGCTTCCGATTTTTTTGAGTGTTTCCTGGAGATTCGGATGAAATTTTATTTTTTTTCGTAGCTTTTAGTATACATATTAGGATGTCATCATTGTGCCTCTTAAAGGTAGTATTCATAGGTCCTAATTTTGGCTAACTACTAGAAAGTAGATAGTAGCAAGTCGGATCGTCCACGAGGAAACTGGGGTTTTATCGAGTGTTAAACGTAGTTACAAGGCACACGAAGAAGTCACTCTATGGGTGTGGTAACAAAGTGGAGAGTTTTAGTTTTGAAAAACACTACGCTTAATTTAAAATACTAAATTAACAAACAATTATAGATGACAAAAAAATATATGATCACACTAATATAAAAAGATGGAATAAAGATGATAACGATTCTTGGGCGCAATTGGTTTAAATTTCTATTCATCCTTTGATCATTGATTAATTAACCCATTTTTATGCATTAACCACATATTGTGGAGAAGTTATCAACACCTTTCGGGTGAAGATATTTCTCGCCTCTCCTCGGTTATAGTTAGAGTGGGCGATCGGCGCCACACAA
>JAULKM010099763.1:0-10750 GCA_032355605.1 Rubia tinctorum
AGGGTGAGAAGTTCGCCGTTGTTGAGTATTTTTGCACGGCCTTCGCCCCATGTGATGTCTACATCGTTGTTTAAGTTCGCAAGAATTGAGGTTAACAAAACAGAGGAGAAGATGAAGAAGAAGGAGTAGAATAAGAGCGTAGAAGCCATTTGAAATGGTGTTTTTTCAGTTGTTGTGGGATGATATTGAAGATGAAGGTACGTTTGATTGGGGGCGTTTATATAGGTTAGGCGTGGGCATAAGATGAAGAGATTGGCTGGGAAGTTTCTGTAATTGGGTGGGAAAGGTGCGAGTTGGTAGTGCGGTGTAGTTGAATGGATGTTTGGTTTCAGTAATATAGCTGGACACAGATGGCTGACTTGGTGGGACTGGGAATGAAGACAATGGCGGTGAATCACTATCTTACTGGCTACACCAGTTGCAAGAAAAGACAAGGTACGTCGGTTCAAAGTTTGTCTTAGAAGATTATTAATTTTCTAATGGTTTGTTACTATTTCATAGTTCAAACCCAATTTTAGACGGAAAATACCAATATAAATCTGGAAAATAAAAAAGTATTCAAACAACTAACAAAATGTGTAGTTATAATTTTTTGACTTATTTCCAACGTTGGTTGAAGGAATTGGGCGTTGACCGAATTTGAAATGACAAAAATACCCCTTACCGTTAAGCTGAATTTCCCCCATTTACCCCTTATCTTCATCCACCACACCCACCATCTCCCATCACTAGCCACCACCTCCCGCAGCCAGTCAGCCAGCACCCACCGCTAGCCACTATCTCTGGCACACCACCAGCGGAGAAACCCACCTCGTCATTTCGATTATATTGCTTGAGGCTATGCCCAGCAAGGGGCGGCAATGGCCGGAGCTACAGCGAGTAAACGTTTATTGAATTTGCGGCACTACTACTGTCGCCAATACTGCTAGCACGTGGGTTCTGTTATTGGATTACTAGCGGTGGGGGAAAAATCAAAAACTGAAAATCGAATAATTCAAATTCAAATAACCCAAACTAAATTTAAAATACAGTTTTTGGATAACCAAATTTAGCATACCAATTTTTTAATATGGTTTTTGGTTTGGTTTTGGATATTGAAACTCAACCCGAAAACCTACCCGAATACATAATTGCAATTAAAAAATAAATTAATTATACATTAATAATATAATTTTAAAACTCTAAAATTATTATGCTTAAATTTGTACTATAGTTGTTGGATTTTTATTTTAAACACTTGAGTTTAATAATGTAAAAATTAATTTACATATTTTTATAGAATTTTAATTTAGTTTATATATATTTTTAGTAATTTTTAAATAAAATTTTCCATGAATTCGGTTTATTCTGTTTGAAACCGAATTTAAACCGAAACCGAATTTTGAATTCAATTTGGATAATTTGGTTTTTTAGTTTATTCTGGTTGATCTCGGTTTTTATTTTTTAGGGTGTAAAACCGAATAACACGAACCGAATAAATTGAAAACCAATTAAACTGACCTGACGCCCACCCCTGTGATTATAAAACCATCAATGGCGCTGTGAGAATTCACCATAGAACCCAAGTACAGAAACTCAGAATTCGTTTTGTGATGGCTTATGAAGTTTCGGGATCGATGGAATGCTTCTGGTACCAGAGTTGCTTGGTCGGACAATGTTATCCGATCTCTGGGTCTTAGCATCACTCCCGGAGGAATTCCTCCTCATTCTTCTGCTTCGGTGAGGTGTAAAGAAACCGCAATGGAGACGGCAATGGAGACGACAATAACGACTACAATCACAACGCTGATAGTGGCGGGAACGAGCTTCTTATTTCCAAGCCTAGTCTTGGAAATTTTAAGGAGAGAGAGAGGAAATGTTAGCAAGGAAGGAGGTGAAAGACGCCGGATAAGGCGGTGGCGGGGAATGAATCACCGGGAAAATGAGGTACTATTCATCGCCGGAGTAAATGGGATGTCGAGGGAGTAGGCGGTGGCTGCAAGCTTTCCAGCAGAAAGGGCTGGTGGAGAATCCGGTGGACGAGCTCATCGGAGAATGTAGGAGCGAAGAATGTTAGAATCAATCAGTTAGATGATTAGATTTGTTCTTATTTTGATGACTAGCCTAGAGTTATATTAGGACTAGTCTACCTTAACTCTTGTACTCTCTATTTATTCTCTTTCATTGTGAACGATAAATCATTGCGGAAAATATCTTCTATCATGGTATCAGAGCAAACTTGGCCCAAACCCTTACAAAAATTCTAAACCATTTTCGGCCGCCTCTCCTCTTCTTCCTGCTTTGGCCGCCGTCTCTCCTATCTATCTCCTTCTTCATTTTTTTTTCTTCTGTCATCATGTATGAAGAAAAATTATCTTACACTACCTTGCTTCACATGATGACTATCAAATTGTCATCGACAAATTATTGATTGTGGAAGCGTCAGATTGGTTATGTTCTTAAACCTCAGAAGTTGTTCGATTTTCTCGATGGCACTAAACTATGCCTGCAGCTTCCCACTCCCCCTGAAAATGGCAGTGCCTCATCTCTCACCTATGCTCAGGCCATCGCCACTCCTACCTGCGATGGTGCCAAGGCCGACCCAATAGAGGCCTATCTGAAGGCCAAATTAGAGTATGATCAATGGGTCGATGAAGATCAACGTGTGTACAGTCTTCTTTTCTCCTCTCTCACGCCAGAAGCTTTGGCGAAAATTCCTAACTGTGCAACATCAAAGGACATCTGGGACAGTCTTAAAGCCATTTATCATGACAGCAGTGCCTCTACCATTATCCGTCTCCGTGCATATGCGCATGACATTCGCAAGACTGGTACAGTTCATGACCTTCACCTTAAGTTTAAGGATATTTTTGAGCAGTTATCTATGATGAGTTCTCATATGTCAAATGATGATCAAATTATATGGTTCTTAACTGCTCTTGGTATAGAATTTAAGTATTTTTCTGCACCATTAATCAATTCATCGCCCACTCCGTTATATGTTGATGTTTTGTCACGTGCAAAGAACCACAAAGCCTTTTTGAAAACTTTACAGGGACATTCAGCCCCTGCTATTGGGCCGACCGCATTCACAGTGGCGGATTACCCCTAGGGTGGACGCGCGTGGGATAACGCTCCGGCGAGAGGAGGCGGTGCGTACGGTTCACGTGCCGCCAGATGTGGACGTTTCAGCGGATGCCGTAGTGGTGGCCGGTCCGCTGGGCAGTTTTCGGCAGGGGCTGGTCGTGGGCGATCGTACTGTACTTGGTGTGGTCGTCCCAGTCACTATGTTGCGACTTGTTAGAGGATGCTTCCAAAGACTGGTTCTCAGGCTCATTGCACTGATTCTACCCATCTTGTTGAACACTTCCAGTCATCTCTAAAGTTAGAACCTACTAGTCGCACCTCTGATTGGAACATTGATTCCGGCGCCACCAGTCATATGGCGTCATTTGCTTCTGGTTTGGAGACTGTGACCCCTTATTCAGGTAATTCTTATGTCTCGGTTGGTAATGGTGCATCTATTAGGATCTCTCATGTTGGTGACTCTAAGATTTCTGATGATTTGATTTTATCTGATGTTCTGGTTGTTCCTGCGATCAGTAAGAACTTGTTGCCCATTAATAAATTGACCATAGATTTAAATGTTTTTTTCATCTTTGATGATCGGAACTTTGTCATTCAGAACAAAGTTTCCAAGGCAATTGTAGGCAGGGGCCACAGTGATGGTGGTCTTTATATATTGGATAGAGGCGAGGCAGCTCTACTTTCTCATTTGCAGCAGAATAAAGGTTGGGCATCCTACGAGCTTTGGCATGCTCGCTTGGGTCATACGCCGACATTAGTCATTTCCAATTTACAGAAGTCTGTTTTGCTTTCAGTTTCTTCATTATTTCCTACTTCGCACACTTGCGACCCATGTGTAATGGTAAAGGGTCAGCGGTTGGCTTTTGTTGAGAACCATAAATGTGCTGCGCACGTCCTTGATTTGATTCATTGTGACTTGTGGGGCCCTTACCCTGTTTATCATCGAATGGTTTTTCATACCATGCCTTATTTTTTAATGATTATTCTCGTTTTATTTGGCTTTATCCACTTCGTTGAAAGTCGGATTTTGTTGATGCTTATTTACGTTTGAGGCTTTGGTAGAGAATCAGTTTTCATCCAAAATAAAGATTTTTCAGAGTGATGGGAGCACTGAGTTCCTAAATACTCGATTGAGGTCCCATTTTGTCAGTAAGGGCATTCACCATCAGATCGCGTGTCCTTACACTCCGGAGCAGAATGGGTGTGCAGAGCGCAAACATACACACGTCGCTGAAATGGGCCTTACAATGTTGTTTCACTCGCATATGCCTATTTCTCATTGGGATGATGTCTTTGCAACGGATGCCTACACGATCAACCGATTGCCTACCCCCATTCTTCAGGGCGTTTCTCCTTATGAGATTCTCTATGGTCACATCCCAACTTACTCAAATTTCCATCCATTCGAGTGCCAAGTTTTTCCTTTTGTACGACCATATGCCGATCACAAGTTATCTCCACGCAGCATTCCTTCTGTTTTCTTCGGCTACAACTCTTAGTACAAAGGTTTTTAGTGTTTTGATTCATCCACCGGCAGAGTCTACATCACATGGCATGCTCGCTTTGATGAGACATATTTTCCCTTTGCCTCTTCCACTAGTTCTAGTTCAGGCTCGACTATCTCCATCCTTGATGTTTCAGCATTTATTGATCCTGATGGCAATACGCCTTCAGTGCCTGCCCTAGTCACATCGTCATCGCCGCCCTGCATCATTTTTCATGCCGCTCCAGACCCTGTCTCTCACTCGCCGGTTGCCGCACCGGTCTCGACCGTTCAATTAGCCTCTGCCGGTTCCTCTATGGTCAGCTCGGCCACCCAGTCACCAGCCAGTTCGGCTCCTTCTTCTCCAACCTTTTCAGTGGCTTCTGCTCTTGATCCTTCACTTTCACGGGCTCGTACTCATAGGATGGCCACTAGGTCAGCTACTGGTGGTATACAGCGCATGGATTATCAGATATTATCGCCCATGGACTCATTGCTGCTTTACTCTCTCAGTCTGAGCCTACTGATTACCGCACTGCGCTTCAAGATCCAGTTTGGGTTTCTGCCATGGATAATGAGATGGCAGCCCTTCGTTCTCAGCACACTTGGGACTTGGTACCACGCCCTTCGGATGCTAACATCGTTGGCTCCAAATGGGTTTATCGGCTTAAGTATCGCCGGATGGTACTATTGATCGTCACAAAGCTAGGCTTGTGCCTCAGGGATTCTCACAGATTCCCGATTTTGATTTTGATCACACATTCAGCCCTGTGGTCAAAGCCTCCACTGCTCAACATTTCTCGCCATTTCCACGATGCGCTCTTGGCCGCTTCATCAGTTGGACGTCAAGAATGCTTTCCTTAATGGTTTTCTTGACACTCCAGTTTTTATGAAGCAACTTGTAGGTTATCAGGATCCCATTTATCCGGAGTACATTTGTCACTTACGTAAGGCCATTTATGGTCTTAAGCAGGCTCCTCGCTCATGGTTTCAACGCTTTAGTTCATATTTGGCTCGGCTTGGTTTTTAGTGCAGTTCAGCTGATACGTCTTATTTGTTCTTTTGAGAGGATCGTCTTTGTTGTACCTTCTTGTTTATGTGGACGATATCATCCTTACAGGAAATGACTCGACTCTTCTTCGTCAGTTCATTGATTGGAGGCATCGGGAGTTTGCGATCAAGGATCTTGGTTCTCTCTATTACTTCCTTGGTCTTGAAGTTTTGTCCACTTTCTCAGACTTACTTCTTGGACAAGGGAAGTACGCTCGGGATATCCTGACTCGAGCTGGTATGTCTGATGATGCACCTGTTTCTACACCCTTTGTTCCTGGTTCCCAGTTGCATAGTTCCTACAGTCCACCATTCCGGAATCCGACCTTGTATCGTTCTCTAGTTGGTTCCCTTCAGTATCTCACAATCACTCATCCAGATTTGGCCTTCTCAGTCAACAAAGTCAGCCAGTATCTTCAGGATCCCCGAGACGATCATTTTACAGCAATCATACAGATTTTGAGATACGTTCATGGTACCATTGACTTTGGTCTTTCTTTTCACACTGCAAGTTCCCCAGAAGTATTAAGGTATTGTGATGCTGACTGGGCTCATTTTCTGGAGACTCGTTGGTCTACTTATGGCTATGCTGTGTTTCTTGGTGGCAATTTGGTTTCCTAGAGTGACAAGAACTAGCCTACTGTCTCTCGATCTAGTACAAAGTCAGAGTATCGAGCGCTTGCCTACACTGCCTTGGAGGTACTCTGGCTCACCCACATACTTCGTGATCTGCGAGCTCCTCTGTCTGGGTCACCATTGCTGTTATGTGATAACAGCAATGCAATTTTTCTAGCTCATAATCCGGTTGCTCACAAGAGGGCGAAGCACATAGACATTGATTATCATTTTGTTCGTGAGTTGGTGGCTTCCGGCAAACTTCGAGTTGCCCATGTACCTATTTCTATTAAGATAGCGGACATCTTCACCAAGGGGAGATAGCGGACATCTTGGTGAATTGTTGTTTACTGATACTCCTACTAAGAACTTAACACAACCCTCTACTATAAGGTTGTGTGTGAAAATGGATGTATGCAAGCCTAAACCCTTTAAAATAAGACTGGGATTGATCAGTAATAACAGTCCTTAAAATATTATGTATGGAGATTTTCCTGTCTATTGTACCAAATGCTACAAATTAGGACACTCTGAGGATAGATGCAAAAAAGATAAAATCATAAATACCTCAGTTTACACAGCCTGGAAATGTTGGCAAGATGAAACCAATGGGTATAATTATGGAGGCAAAAGAAGCTCAAGCCACGCAGGTTGACACTAAGGAACAAAGAAATCCATCAAAATCCTAACCCAGGAAACTCAACAAAAGACAAAAAAAAATCAAAATGAACACTCAGTAGAAGAAAGTGGAAACAAGTAAGACTATCATTGATCAAGATAAAGCTGAAAATGTGTCTATATTAAAGCATAATTTTCTAGCTAGAGAAAGCTTGGATTTTAATTTAAATTTTAGCTTAGGCATAAAGGACCAAATGATTCACACACGAGATGCATCACCTGGTAATAATACCCCCACTCATGACTTGGTACAAACTCATAATACTAACCCCATAGATAATCAAGATTTTATCCCAGATTCCCTTATTGCTTTTAATTCCAACAAGTTTCAGATTCTACAACAGGAGGATGACAGTAATGAAGAAAACACTCAACACCTGGACATAACTAACCAACACATCAAGAAGAATCAAGAGGGATCAGATAGGTATGAAGAGGAATCACAAAATTCAATCCAAGAAACAAAGGGCTTTAGCACTGCCCCTTCATCTCCCCAGAGAAAGCTAATCACCACCTCCTTCAACGACGACACCTTATACTCAAGACTAAGAAACACCCATGACTCCTAAATCTTAATTTATATAACTTGAACTGGAACCCAAAGAGAGAAACTCACTTAACTCCAACTGTCTTGCAGGATCAAGGAAGGAAAAAGTCAGAATGGAAGAATTCACAATCTGATTTAAAAATTAGAGGAATTTCTGCAAGAACAAGCTAAAGACTTGGTATAAGATGACATTATTGGTTCCTGCTCAGACCTAGAAGAGTGTGAGGAAATAGAAAAAGTCATGAATAGTACAAAAACTCCCAAAAGGAGAACTAGGTTAGCCCTTAAAATAAATTTTAAAAATGGTAGTAAAAATATTAATCTGGAATGTTAGAGGATTGTTAACATCTAAAAAAAAGAAGACTTAAACGCCTATCCAAAAAGCTTAATATTGATGTTTTAACCATAATTGACCCAAAAGGTAACATCAAAAACAGAGTTAAACATCAGAAAAATCTGTGTTACAAGAACTATCTGGAGTCCAAACATGAAAGGATTTGGATTTTTTACTCTCATTGAATTTTTGTTACTATCCTTTCAGAACATGATTATTTTGTGTATTTTGAAATTGATGTTAAGCATGATGGCACTACTTTCTATGCATTTCTAATGTATTCACCCCAAACCACAGATGAGACATAAATGATAACTTTAAGAAAGCTGAGGCCTCTGTCTCTAATATGGAATAAAAATTTGATGTTACACACTTAGAACAAGATAGGATAGCATTAAATAAATATATAGCCCTATTAACTAGATATATACTTGAAGAACATACCTTTTTGTAACAAAAAACAAAAGAAATATGGCTTAAAGATGGTGATTATAACTCTAAGTATTTTCATAATGCTATCTCAGAAGACAAAGCTAGGTTATCCACAACCAAAATCAGGGATAATAACAATAATTGGATCCATAGACTTAAGTAAATAGGATAAGAAGCTATCACTTACTTCCAAAAACTGCTAACAGATGAATATAGTGATAGATCAGGATCCATCCTGGCTTTTCTTCTTCATGAAATCCAACCTACAGTAACTAAATCAGAAAACAATGAATTAATGAAGCCTATAACTATTGAGGAAGTTAAAAAGGCTATTTTTTCACTCAGTCCTTCCTCGGTACCTGGCCCGAATGGATATATTGGGTTCTTCTTTAGGAATGCATAGGATATAATAAAGGAAGACCTTTTAAATGAAGTATTGTAATTCCAGATAGGAGTTCCAATCCCTAGATCTATAGGTAGCACCTTTATAGTTCCATACCCAAAAACAACACCCCAGCCACATTCTCTCAGTTTAGGCTAATTAGTTTGTCTAATTTCACTAACAAACTTTTTGCTAAAATAATGGTTGAAAGAATGAAACCCTTAATAAAATTTTAATCTCAGAGGAACAGTCCGCGTTCATTTCAGATAGGGACATCACGGACAACATCATTCTCATGAAGGAGGCAGTCAGGTTGTTGGATATAAAGAATGAGTCCCTTAATTTACTCTTTAAAATGGATATGATGAAAGCTTTCTACGGGGTGTCCTGGGCAACCCTTAACTCATTGATGCTAAAATTAAGTTTTCATGGTAACTTTGTGAAAATAATAATGAACAACCTAAATTTAGCATGGTTTTCCATTTTGATAAACAGAATACGACAAGGTTTTTTTTAAACCATCGAGGGGGTTACAACAAGGAGACTCCTTTCCCCTTTCCTTTTTATTATCATCACTGAACTTTTCAAAAGAAACTTTTAAAAAACAGTTCAGCTTGGAAAATTTGAAACTTTTTAAAACCCCAGGAAACTCTCTTCCAATTACCTAATTATCATTTGTTGATGACACAACTGTATTTATATCGGGAACATTAAAATAACTTTAAAATATGATGAAGTTTCTTGATATATATCAAAGGCCACAAGACAGAATTAACTTCTCAAAAAGCTCATTCTACTCAGGTAAACTTAGCAAAAGTAAACTTGAAGAAATAAAGAGGATAACTGGAATTAATCAAGGTTCAGCTCCCTTCTTATTCCTGGGAGTAAACAACTTCAAGGGAAGAAACCTAAATTCACACTTCTCGAACTTAGTGGATAGGGTAGAATATAGGCTACAAAACTAGAAAAATGTGCAGCTCTCATCTGCAGGTAGACGTGTCCTCATTAAAAATGTGCTAAGTGCAATATCTCACCACACTCAGTCAATCACAACCCCAACATCTCACATCATTAGCAAACTACAAAGCCTAATGAGAAATTTTTTATGGGGTCAAAATGATAGTGTAAATAAAAGACATTGGGTATTATGGAATAGAATCCGCTTCCCAGAAACCAAAAATGGCCTTGCAGTTAGAGACTTTAGAAGCATAATAGATGCCTTCTCTACCAAGATATGGAGGAAATTAAAGTTCGGAATCTCACACTGGTCAAAATTCATGTGGTCTCTGCCATAATCCCATAGAACTTTGGAAACATGGACTAGATACACTAGTGTGGACTCTTTTGCAGAATTCAACTATCACATAATCATTGGAGAAGGCACATCTAACTTCTGGACTGGAAAAGGTACACTCCTTAAGCACTGGCCTAACCAGGTACTGATCCCTGAACCATATCTGCAATAGTAAACCACTTTTACTCCCTCTCATATGGACATTTTTTGATGATATCATAGATCTTATAAGAAAACCATTGTCTTCCTGACTAATGGCAAGGATATGCTTTTATGGAATTCAGAGGTAAATGGTCTTTTTACAGTTAAATCAACATATAATGCATCGAGGACAAGAAAATTGAGAATAAATATGTTGTCAAAGGTATAGAATTCAATAATTCCAAATAAGATATCATTCTTTGTTTGGAATTTATTAAATAATGCCCTACCTTTTGACAATATATTAATGACAGTGGGAATCAATCTTGCCTCTAAATTCATAATATGTGAACACTCGAATTCTTTAACTCATTTCTTTAACAACTGTGATCCAGCTTTATTGCTTTGGGAGAAATTTCAGAATATCTTCAACTTTCCAAAATTATATTTCCAAACTATTACTGAAAGAATGAATTACTACTAGAGCAAATCAGGATATTCTCCAAAAACATTTTCCTTAATATGTAACATCCCTAGGATTATATTGTGGGAATTATGGAAAGCGAGAAATAAAATGATTAAAGAGGATATACCAATTCATGCCCCAAGAATTTGGAAATCTATGTCTAACCAATCCATGATTATGTACAATATACACAATACCCGTAAGAACACAGATTCATATCAAACCATCATATCACATAGCCTCATTCCATATTTAACAAAAG
>JAULKM010099764.1:0-26655 GCA_032355605.1 Rubia tinctorum
TTTATTTACTTTACATACTTGGTTAAGTTAGACTATGTTGGAACATATGATTACTAGTTAAGATAAAACGGTAAAACTAGTTTTTCAATGTAAATAAATATCCTTGAGTGGTGAGTATCGAAATATCTCGCAAGCGAGATCTTGGGGAATTTTAAACACAAGCGATGTTGATGATTGAGTAGCTACTGTTGCAAGAGAAAAGAGACCACTGCTGGAAACGAGGGCAGAAATAGACATGATTCATGTCGGAGCATTTAGGGTTCATCTAGTCAAATATTCTAAAAAATAGTTGTTAAGAAAAATAAATATTTTGGGAATATTACTTATGTATATATTAGAATCGTTTTCGTTTTATGATTTTATTTAGATCTCTTGAATGATCATCATTTAACTTCGAATAACCAATTTTCAAGTTAAGTACTCGTATTTGCTTTGAAATCACTTTGTATATTCATGCACTTATATATTCTCTTATTTTGAAATAAATTTAATTTTCATTCAAATATATGATATATATATATATATATATATGTATATATAAACACATTACAAGAAAACTTTGTGTAGAATAGTTTTGATAGTTCAATGAGATAATGTGTGCAAGAAATTTACAGTTTCGGTCGGTCCATGAAATGATTGATTCTATTTTTGTACTTTATGCATGGTCGAAGATGAAATTGATTTTGCTTTTTTTTATTGAAAGCATTAGTTACTAAAAATTTACATCTGGTTAGTTGGACAAGAAAACCTAAAAAATTCGTGCACTATCTGTTCGAAGTGAAATTGCTAAAACAGAACAAGATCATAAGATATTGATGAAGCAAACTATTCTAACTATTTTTTCTAAGATTCTTTCTCTATGGTTCACTTCACAAATTTTCTAACCATTTCTTAACTACCATAGTTTTCTTCGTAACACATGCACACATATTGCCCGTTTTTTGTTTTTAATTTTTAAAAAGAGTTTGCATGCATAAAGCATATAAAAATAATAATTTGTATTTAATCAAGGATTTTGTTTAAACTACAATGTCTCCTTTTTAGTCTATTCCTTGCTAATATGTCCATCATTAGTCACCGCATTGGGGAAACATCAAACGTTTACCTTGCATGAACAAAAGAAAGTCCATACTAATATTTTCTTTAAAAAAAAACTTCAATCTTCTGGTTCTCATTCCCCTAAATGGAAGTGTGCATATCGTCCTTTCCAATTTTCAGTGAGCCATTTATCATGCCTGAGTTAAATATTGGATTCAAAATCACTTTATATTCCTCCACTTTTACCTTCGATCTTACTTTTTTTTTAAAATTTACTAGCTAGTAATTATGATTGAAAAGTATAATGTTTAAGAAAATTTTACGTGCAAAGTTGGTGTAAAATAGTGCAGTCATAGTTCAATCAATGAGATGATTGGTACGAGAAAATTTGTATAACGATAGTTTAATTGGATAATTAGACACTGAATTTTCATTAAATTTAGCCACTTTTGTGAATATTTTAAAAAAAATGACATTTCAAAATATGCAGTCACCCATAACAAATGCAGATTTGATTTGTCTCATGAATACAAGTACTACAAAAACAATTCTAAAAGAAAAACTAAATAAAACCACAAGAAAACAAGAGGGAAAAAAACAAATAGGAAAAATATGAAAAACAACTGAGAATACTTAAATACAATCTCAAGGCATGTGACAACAATGACGAGGGAGGTTCATGATGCGGTGAATATCTACGACGCTCATCAGATCCGAACTCCAGCACCCGTCGAAGATGCTCCAGCACCCGTCGAAGATGCTCCATCTCAGAACAATTCCAACACAAGGCAGCAGGAGATGAAGACATTGATTCTCTGTAAGGGAACTTCTAGAACCAACCTCCTTCTTTGGATTGATATGATCGAATATTTCTGTTACCAATCCAATATTATGCGTAGTATACATGTTTCAAATTTATGATTCAAAAAAATTATGTGCAAACTTTGTGTAGAATGGTGAAGATAGTTCAATAAAAAATTGTGCAAGAAATTTACAATTCCGGTCGGTCCATGAATGATGATTCTATTTATGTACTTTATGCACTGTCGAGGATGAAATTGAATTTGCAATTTTACCTACTTCAAAATTGAAACATTGACATTTGATCAATTGGGCAAGAAATAGCTTGCAAAATTCGTTTATTTGTTCTAAAATTGGAAAACAATCATAATATTATACTAATATATATGTGTGTATTGATACTACTGCAGGACAAAGGAAAAATCACTGGTAAAACACCCCATTTGCACCGGTATTTTGGCTCTCTGAAATACAAGTGCGCAAGTATAGCAGTGTGCCATGGAAAGTTACATTAACATAGCTATATTGATTTAAAAAAAAAGTATATTACTTTGTAGCAAGCAGTGTTTGAGAAAGTCGGAGACTTGCTTCTGTCTTGATCTCCATATTCACCCTACTTACTAAAAAAGCCAACACTCCAAATTCATTAAATATTTGCTTGACAAAATTTAAAAGAGTGACACCTTGATATAAAATTAAGAGGAATTAGTCGAAATCCCCACACGACGAATATATCCAGACTACAAGTAAGAAAGAATTACCGGTGAAGTGCACGCCCATAATGTAATTGAAACATCTAAAAATGTTTGAACTCAAATTGATAACAGATGAATCCTACAAATTAGAAATGTTTGAAGCAATGAAATTATGAAAAATAATCACACTGAAAAAAAACACAAACACAAACAGAGAGAGCTCAGACCAACTTCATTTTCAGTGGAAAACACACAAATTGATGTTGATGAAGATTACACAAACAAATGATGACGAAAATAAAGCACGAAAGTGAACAAACCAATTGGCCTTTTTTAGCACTTTTCTAATCTCGGCAACGTGTTTCTTCTCCTTTGTTTGTAGACTTCGATTCTCTCTCTATATATCTCGAATTGATTGATCCAGCACGCGCATATTCTCCCGCAACAACTTTGAAAATTACAACGAAAAAATTACTGTATTTACACATAACTGCCATTCAGCAACCATTAATCCAAAATTTGAACCAGGCCTTCTCTAATTTCTCAAAACCTAAGTAAACTCAAAATTTTAAGGGATCATGCATTAGGGTATCACAGCAATAAAAATATAAACCTACGGGAGTTTTTCTCTTCCCGAAGAGGAGAATTGTGGTAATGGATGACACAATTCCTGCTCAACATCACTTGACCCTCCACCACACTCCAATCCGGCCTTATAAATTATTGGATCAAATTCAAGTGGGTGAATGAAGAAAATAGAAAATAACAACCAATCCACAAGAGCATAAATCAGAGCAAATGTTCCAAACATAAACCCTAAACAAATCAATTAACCAAGTAGAAAAATGCAAATCTCAAATTATCCTAATTATATCTCTAAGAACATAATATGAATGTACAGTACCTTGTAATAAATAGTGCCATATTCTTCAACTAACCCCTTATCAAACTCGTACTTCATATTCTACAAACACATTGCAACAAAAGAATTTCTAACTTAATCTCAACAAATACCCAATCCGGTAATCAAAAAAATACATCAGAATAAAATGAAAAAAAAATCACAGCTCACCGGAGTTTGATTGAAATGAGCAAAGGGGGAATCTTCAATTTGAGGGTTTTAAATTTCTTCGCGAAATCATGTGCTGCGGAGGAGGGTTCAATTCCGGTGGTGATGAGGAATTTTCATTCGTCACCATGGTGGTAGGGATGAAGAGGGTGGAGGTTTTTGGGGGTGGAGGTCACCGGGGGTGGAGGTCGCCAAGGGTGGATAGAGATAGAGGTCGTCGAGGGCATGGTGGTGGAGGCGGAGAGAGTGTAGGTGGTGAAGGGTGGGAGGGATGATGAGGTGGGAATAGAATTAGGGTTTTAGATTATATATAGCAATTATTTTTAATGGTTGAGATTAAATCAACAAAAGAAATGAATGGTTCATATGAAACCAAGTACCTAGCACCGGTATAAATTGGACAATACTTGTGCAAATGTTTATAAAAAGCAGCTGTTTAACGCTGCTTTAATTGGCTTTTTCCCTTTCTTTTTGGAACCCGAGAGCAAACCTGTGATATTTTTTAAGTACCTAGAACCGGTATAAATTGGGCAATCGGTGCAAATGCATATGAAAACCAGTTGCTTAGTGCTGCTTTAAATGACTTTGTTTTCTTTCTTTTTGGAACCCGAGAGCAAACCAGCGATATTTTTTCTAAGTACCTAGCACCAATATAAATTGGACAATACTAGTGCAAATGTATATGAAAACAGCCGCTTAGCGTTGCTTTAACTGGCCTTTTTTCCTTTCATTTTGGAACCAGAGACGAGATTTTTTCTAAGTATCTAGCATTGGTATAAATTGGACAATACAGGTGCACATGTATATGAAAAGAAACTGCTTAGGGTTGCTTTAAATGGTTTTTTTCCTTCCTTTTTGGAACCCGAGAGCAAACCCACGAGATTTTTTCTAAGTGCCTAGCACTGGTACAAATACCGGTGCCCAAGTAACAAATACTGGTGCTAACTCCAACATTTCAAAATTTTATTCAGTCACTCCAAAATTTTGAAATGCATTTTCCCGCCATAACTTGGAGGCGAGGAATCACAAAATTGAACATACCAATACACAATTAAATAATAAACGACCGTGTGTTCAAAATTTGGGCTACAATGGGTGAATAGAAGCGCCTCTAACATATTTATAGAAAATTAAGCTATGGGCCAAAAATTCGTTACAACATTATCCTTCTCTCAAAAATACACGATTTTTGTTATTCTTGCTTACATATAGACCTAGAAAATAAATGATTTTTTGGTGAAATGTTGAAAAATGCTAATACACATTCTAGAGTAATTTAAAGTTGATTACTTAGAAATAAGAAGGGGAAATCGTAAAGAATTACAAATATGTTCTTGTGCCCTATTATTGATAAATATTCTGTTACGAAGTTGGAAAATACAATGGGGATGTATGAGGGTGCATCACGTTTGAGCGGATTTCAATTTCGAGTTACGAGACAAGTAATTACCTTTTGCACTTAGGTCCCTCCAAGACAGTTGGAATTGTCGAATCATGAAATTGGTGACACCAAAATGCAATTCAATAATATGCGATTGCGAATTTGCGATTTGAGCATGTATGTGTGAATGAAAGGGTCTCTAAAGTCAACATTGATTACTTCTACACAGTTTTAAAAAATCACACTATGGCTCAAAATTGTGTTATCTTTTCATAGGCACCGATAATAGCACCGGTATATGTCATTTATCCATGTACATGTGCTGAAAAATTACCCACCTAGACACATTTTCTTCTTAGGCACCGGTATCTAGCACTAGTAATATAAGAATTGGTGCTGGATTTATTCACAGACACTGGTATTTTGGTTTATTGTCCCCTTATCGGTGCATATGTTATCTTTAGCACTGGCATTGTCCTGCCACCAATAAATACCGGTGCATATGTACTTGTTTTCTATTAGTGCGATGAAACCAAAATTGATAATTCTCCTCGATTTTTTATCCTCAACTTCACTTCAATTTTATTCAAATCATTGTTTTTTAGTTACCACAATTTTTTCCATTAAACATGCACGTATATTACCCGTTATTTGGTTTTAAGAAGAAGTACAAAAAAATCATAAGATCATAATATATATGAAAATTAATTTTTAAATATTAAAGGATTGTGTTATCCTTACATATATAGCAGCAGACCTTGCCATTGAAAACTTAATTCCCTCGTAACCCAGAGTCCGTGGCTTCCACCAACTGTAAATTCCTCTTCTTCCTCTCTTCACTCGAATATGCACCTTTATACTCATTATATCATATATCCAGATATCAAATATACACCATACATGGAATAAGCTTAATAGATTTATGTGTGATGATTGTTTAATATTATATCTATATGATCCTTAAGTTTTTTCATTTTTAATGTAAAATTTTTACTTTTGTTTTCTTGTTGATTTTTATGTGTTCGTGTTGATGTTTATATGTGTTTTGTTGAGAGTCTTCTTTCATCCAGTTTGGAATTAGAGGAGTTATGAGAGAGAGTGTTCATTATGTTTATGAACGTTTTTTCTAGATAGGTCATCATAATTTTTTGAACTTTTTAAAAGAGACCCTAAAATAAAATAATTGCAAAAAGTACCTCATGTCTAGTCTCCACCTTGTATTATTTATGTTTTCATCCTTGGAATAACCGTTAGTGGGTATAATAGGAGACTTTCTTTTTAAAAATATATTTTTCTTTTCATATTTAACCTCGGCAAAGTCTTGGGAAAGACCGTCTTTCTATAGGCATATGGAAAGACGAGATTGAATTGGAATTATAGAAAGACCGTCTTTCAAGAGACAGACTCTTTAACCTCTATTCATTCTTTGTTTGCTTATTTTGTTTCAAATTTATGATTTTTACACGTCATGAACGATGAATGATTTTCGCCATGCACGCTGCTCGCACAAGACTTTTTAATGTGCAAAGCTCGAGCCTCTTTCTTACGGAAGGGGTTGATATTGTAGAAAAAATAGTTAACCGCTGTTGGTGCAATACAAAATAAAGTTTTACACATGGTATGCCGTATGCTCCTATAATGAATATTTAGGGGCAATACAAAAAAAGTTCTCATTTCAAATTTTTGTACATGCACAACTAGAAAATTTGAAAAAATTAATGGAACAATGTTTTTCACACATGGACTATTAGGAAAATTGAATGGAACAAAGGTATAAATTAATATATGTACCTGGTGAAAAAATCCCAAGCTTTTGCCTCTGAAATGGGGTAGCCTTTGGAGAAGGTGATGAAAATTGTGCAATCATTCACATTGTAGGATGATATTGTGTGGTCGAAATAATCCTAATTCATATCCTAACCTTAGCCCTAACCTAACCCAAACCCTATCCCTTATCTCTACATGGCATCCTCCTCCCGTCACAACCGGAATCGTTTTGCTGGAACTGCAGACCACATGGTTGCCCTATTTGTTGTTGCTCTTTAAAATTGTACTTTAAAACTTCACTTGCCTGATTTAATTGCACAAGTTTAGACGTTTTTACAATGATCCTTTGATGGACATAATTTTCTCACGTTTACAAACTTTACGTCTGCTTGTATCTAACTTCTAGCTACCTATATGCATATTGCCTTACACATCAAAATTCATATATCCAAACTGAAGTTATCTGAAGACAGTGCGCATCAATGACATTTATGTTATGTTGTTTATTATTCCTTTTTTTACTGTGTTGTTTGTCATTGTTGAAAATATTCCATGAACATATGGTGATGAGCTTTAACAATATGTTTACTACATTTTGAACTGTTGATCAAATTCTTAGGAAATACCATTGTTTTATGAAACCGATAGACTCTTTGAATTAGATAAATATCCTTGAGTCACGTGATTATCGCAATATCTCGCAAGCGAGATCATGAGGATTTTTGAACACAGGAGGGGCTGATGATTGAGCAGCTACTGTTGCAGGAAGAGAAGCGAGCACTGCTTGAAACGAGGGCAGAAATAGACATGTTTCATGCCGAAAAATTTAGGGTTCATATAGTCAAATATTCTTTAAAATGGTTGTTAAGGAATATGAATATTTTGTGAATATTACTTCTGTATGGATTAAAATCATATTCCTTTTATGACTTTATTTTGATCACCATTTAACTTCGAATAACCATTTTCCAAGTCAAATACTTGTATTCGCTTTGAAATCACTTTGTATATTCATGCACTTAAATCTTCTTATATTTTTAAATAAATTTAATTTTGATTCCAATTTATGATTTAAAAACATATATATTTCGTGCAAAATTTGTGTAGAATTGTGCAGATAGTTCAATGATATAATTTGTGCAAGAAATTTACAGTTTCAGTGGGTCCATACATGATTGATCCTATTTTTGTGCTTAATGCACGGTTGAAGATGAAATTGATTTTGCAATTCTACCTACTTCCCAATTGAACATTGACAGTTGATTAGTTGGCTAGAAATAGCCTGCAAAATTAGTGCATTATTTGTTTTAAATTTGCAAAAAAATAATAATAATAAGATCATAATATATTGAAACCAAAAGTGCTAATTCTGGTTGATCCTTTATCCACCACTCCACTTAAATTTTATTCATATCATTTTCTTCTAATTACCATAATTTTGTTCGTCGGACATGCACGTATATTGCCCGTTATATGGTCTTAAAAAGAAGAAGTATGCACATAACATATTTTAAAAAATTAAATATTACATGATTGTATTGTCCTTACATATATATACACTAGTGTAGGAGGGGCCATTAATGCGGTTATATTGAACCATTAGAGGGACTTTCAAAGTGTCTTTAATGGTTCTGCCTTTGATCTCATAGCAACAAAGACGATTCCAAGAACTGCCTTTAAAAACGTCGATGAAGGCGGTAAAAAAACAACTTCGGAAACATTCATCCCTTGTTGGACCTTGGACACAATTTACGGACTCGGAAGCTTACACGTTTCCGAACTCGGGACCGTGATGTTCGACTCTTTGGAAAAACATGTTTAAGTTTCGGACTCTTCTCACATTTCTGTTCCATTTCTTTCCATTTTTGACTCTTTTTTATTAAAAAATCTCACACATTCCCAAACTCAGAAACATTGTCGTGTCTTGCATTTCTGAGTTCAAAAATTGAAATTAGCCGTATGGAAATTGTAATGAAAAGGGCCAAATCCATTTCTGTACTCGGAAGTACAGTTTGCTCTTGTGGTAAAAAAATTATTCTATTAATATTCTAGCACAAAAAAAAGCCTCGATTCAAAGCGAAAATTTTAACACAATACACGATAGTATCTTGCACCTTGACAAAAATCTATAGATAACGCTAATGAAGCAATAATTTGTAGATAGGAATAGAAATAACTAAAAATTTATTCCGACATTTCAAAGATCCAATTTTTATCAAACTTTTAATTCTCTAACAATATCGTGATTCCCTGGGGTTGCTTACCGATTGAAAATTAGATGCCTAACCAAAGAATTTATCACATTGTTGATATCATCATGCGGGTAAACCATTTTGAAAATATGATAATAACAAGATAGTAGAAAATATTTAGAAAGGTTAGATAAATTATTAGAAACAAAAGTACGCTTAACTTGTCATTTTCAAGTAAATCTTCGCGGACCTCTTGAATGCGCACAACCGCGTACATATGACATAACAGCCGCACTCCCATATTTGCACTTGTTTTTTGTACTGATCTAAAACAACATAAATTCTTATGACAGTTATATGAAAAAAATTATAGTATATTAAAAGAACATGTTGACAATCCACCTTGATTTCGACCACTTTTAAAGAAGGTTTATTTTGGTGGCTAGTGTCCTTCATTGCAGATTCCAAAATATTGATAAATGCATTAGACGATAGGATGTGCAGTGGATCCATCTAATAGATGATATTATTTGCAGGAAAAATCAAGATCAATCTTCAATGGTCCCTAATTATGAAAAATGTAAATTATCTTCTAAATATGAAGAAATGATATTGGTAAATGAATTGAACATTGTAAGTGTAACCTTTTGATGTATGGCACAATGAAAAACTTTTTATCCTTCTGGCCTAGGCATTTGAAAATGTAGTCAATCCTCTCTTGTGTCGTACAACCAATTTCTTGAATTTTCACCGGGAACATCTGTCCAATCCATCATTTCTTTTGATTATTGGTAAAAAAACATGTACCTTCTAAATTCAATTTTTTTCATTAATTGTATTAATGTTTAGAGTAATAAATGTTGAATTTGAAATAAACTTATAAAAACCACTCACAAGGTGTAGATCGACATCATCATTTGATTAACCTGGTCACATCTTCATTGGTCTTCAAAATCACTCCATAGCACAATGATTTCACGTTTGCATCCAAATACACATTCATTTCCCAAGAATGCGTATGTTGAGTTTCGATCATGCGGTTGAAGCCAATTGTATAGCACCCATATGAAGTGAGGTGAGTCTCGAAGGACGTGTTCTCTTGCAACTGGAGGTCTAACCTTAGTCGGTGTTGTTGGTATCAATTTGGGTGTTGCTTTGACCGCTCTTTGTATTGTTTTCACCTGTTTAGGTGATGCATGCGGTGTTTCCTTCAAGTGTCAATCCTTCACAAGATTGGCGTATATAAGTCATCGAGGCCGAAGAAGGAACATTCCCAGGGCGGACCCAAATTTCTTGTATGTGTTCTCCATCCAGGATTGGCAAGGGGGCTCCCAACACCAATGGATTCTTCAACGAAACCCTAGATGGACCATCTGCAATAGGTACAGAGTGATATTGTTTCATTAACTCCTGTAAAACTCTATCAGATACGTGGAGTGGTTTACCGTCTATGTCTTGATCAATGTATAGCTCACCAAGACATGATTTCTACAACCCACCAAAATATATGTTAAATATGAACCTTATTTCCTAGGTAGGTTTTGAAGAAAATAAAATAAGTACCTTTATTCACTTGCTAGGATGGCATTATCGAGGTTGTCGGATTTAAACAATTGCCTCTCGATTCTTGGAGTATGAACAATTGCCGCTCGATTGACCTCAACATCTTCGGGATAATGGTGTGATCCCCTTGAATGCGGTGTCCAATCGGGCTTTAAATCTTCTAAATTTTCCGGAAGAACAAGCTCGGGGTGTTGTACCAACTTAGAAATTAGAATGTCTTATTGCTCAATTCGTTTGTCTTGGAGTAAAGCTTGTTTTTGAAATGTGTGTATTCTCAAGGGTTCCCCATGATTGTAGGACCGTATGATGCCAAATGCCTCCCGTTGGGTAAAGAATGCACCCACGCCCCATGCACTCCCTGGGTGGTCTGGTTTTTCTGTAGCTTCACAAAGGATGTCATGCTTATCCGTTGGAGTGAATTGCCCTTGCACTTGATCATTCTTCAATTTTTCCTAAGAACAAAAATATAACTTAAATTTTTTTCTTAGTACGTGATTAACATAAATGTGTCTAAAATAATAAAATATTTATTCAAACCTTTACTTACCAATTTTTTGGCAACTTTTTTTCTTCATCCTTGACATAAACACCGTCTTTGTTTTGTCAGCCTTTTAGGAATAAATCACACCTCTCAGTGTCATTGATTAGTTGGACTGAAACCCTTGCTTCATCTTCGATCACCCTCCTCCAATTACAATCCGCACATCTCTTTCGAGTCATTCTTTCACTAGCTCAATTGTCGCCAAGTCGTAACCCCCATGACTCAATCGGTGAGGTATTACATCCATCGCAACATGTGCGTTGTTTTTCTTCCCTTGTACCCTAAGTTATGATGTTAGAGTCATGTCATCACTATAGACATGCAAATCCAAACACTCTAAAAATTAAATATTATTTTTTACTAACATTATCCATATTTTCAAGGTCAATCTCTTGTGAATCTCCCAACTCTACGGTTCAATGTGAGTGTAAGTTAGCCTTGGACAGTCACCTCTCTTATCGTTAAAATGTTATCTCTTCACAAAGAGTATTTATATTCACGCCAACTCTTGGACATCATGAACATAGCCTTCTTTCACAAATCACCCATGTCCGGTGCTTCGACGTTAATGGCCTCTATGTGGTTTTCAACAACATAGAGTCAATCATGGGGAGTTAATACCGTACTAACGCTACCTTGAGCTTCATCCATTAGTGAAAAAGTCTTGATTAAATGCAGCAATCAAAGGCGGCTCTTAAGGAATCGCCTTTGATTGAGGTCCGGACGAGGTTCCAAACTCGAAACTACATTTGGGTCTGTTTAAAGGCGGTTCAAAAGTGATCAAAGGCGGTTCTCGAGGAACCACCTTTGATGTACATCAATTAAAGACGGTTATATTGTAGAACCATCATTTATTGAGGTCCGAACGAGGTTCCAAACTAAAAAATGCGTTCGGGTCCATTTAATTGAGTGACTAGGGGGATGAGGCTGGGTTTTTGGTCCTTAGACATTTTTCCAATCATATCGGATACTATAGTCTTCTCTCTCGTTCACCCGCGCCCCACCTTCATCACCCATCCCCCTACCTTCATCACCCGCGCCACCTTAATCACCCATCTCAACCTTTCCTCACCTTCAATCACCCCACTTCCACTACCGTTGAACACTCCATCCACCGTCACCCACATCCTCCACCTCTCTTTAGCCTCATCGCCACTGAGAAGCATCCACGATGACGTCATCCCCTCATCGCACCACTCCCTCTCCCTCCTCCTACCTTTGCTGGCAGCGTCGTCTCCTCCCTTCACTAAGCCGATTCTACATCTGCCGCATCAATTTCTCCTCCGTCGCTCCATGTCTGCCGCATCTCCTCTGCCACGTGGGCTGCGTCTTCTCCACCTTATGGGGTTCGTTGCCTCTTCTGTGGGCCGCATCGAATTTTCCGTAGGGCGCATTTCCTCTAACGTGGGTCGCTTTGCCTCCGTCGCTACTTATCCATGCTAGAAGAGTCAGCTTCTTGTTTCTCTGTAATTAAAAAGATCTAATTTGAATACTTATTGTTTATTAATTTTTATGGGTTGTAATGGTTTGTATAATGCTATTAATTAAGCCTTGAAATATTTTCCCATTGTGTCAGATCTGTCTCTGTAATTGCTGTGTTTCTTGGTTTGATCGAGGCTGCCGGAAACCTATTGATTTCTGAAAGTTTTTATATGGACCAGGATTTAGGTTATGAACTTGGAATTGCTTCGGGTTCGATTAAAGGCAGTTTTTGGAACCGCCTTTGATCGTTAACGATCAAAGGTAGGACCAGAGAAGTCACTGGTCCGATGGAACCGCCTTTGATAGGGGTTTGTTCTCCACTAGTCATCCACAATGTGTCCTTGTACTCTTTCGGGACATTATGCCAACTATCGTAGCGGATGTCTATCCTTTTCCTACCACCCTTTATACACATTATATCATATCTCCAAATATCAAATATACCGCATACTCAGAATAAGCGTAATAGATTGATGTTTTATAATTGTTTAATTTTATATCTGTCAGATCCTTTAAAAAAAATTTAAAATTTTTTAATGTAAAAGTTATGCTTCTATTTTCTTTTTGATGTTTATGCATTTCGAGTTGGTGTTTATATGGCATCTTTGAGAGCCATCTTGTGTCCAGGAAGGAATTACATAAAGTAGGAGATAAATTGTTCATTATGTTTATAAAAAAAAATTGCTGATAAGCCTCATAATTTCACCATGTCTAGTCACTACCTTGTATTATTTATGTTTTAATCCTTGGACTAACCATTAGTCGGTCTGACAGTAGACTTTCTTTTTAAAAATATTTTTTTCTTTTCATATTTAACTTCTATTCATTCTTTATTCACTTATTTTGTTTCAAATTTATGATTTTTACACTTCATGCACGATGAATGATTTTTTTCCATGCACGTTGCTCACACAAGAGCGGGTTCAATACGGGCCTCCTTATCTTTAACTGTATCTGTGCTGCCGCTGCCGCCCTTACCTTCTCTTCCACCGCCGTGATCCACACCGCCGCTGCCGGAGAAGTTTAGCGCCGCCGCCGCTCTGCTTTGTTATCTATATGTGCCACTACAGCGTTCGGTTGTTGTCCTCACGCGCCGTTATCGTTGCAGCTCACGCGCCGCCGCCGCCTTAAGGATTTCTTCAAATACTACTCTACTGCCACTACGACTATTGGTTTCAAAGTCTACTTGGCAAGTTGGACATTCGTGATCTTTATCCTCCAACTTGAGGAGGAGTGTAGATATATTTTGTGATTTCTTCGACAATATTATGTCTTGTTTTCTGTGAATATATTTTAAGGAAATATGAAATAGTTTAAGGAATAATTATATATAATAGAAGGTAATATGGTATAGTTATAGGCGTTAATTTCCTTATAAAATTAGTTTCCTTGTAGGTTAGATAATATATGGCAATTTAATATTCTATTTCTATTATAGTTTAGACTGTAACAATATATATTGTAATACTCATTATGAATGAGATGTGTCATTGATGTGATATCAATGCACCATAATAAATTCATTTATATTTTATCAGAATTTTTTTACTTCCAAGTA
The DNA here is from genome assembly GCA_032355605.1 of Rubia tinctorum. Classification (NCBI taxonomy): domain Eukaryota; kingdom Viridiplantae; phylum Streptophyta; class Magnoliopsida; order Gentianales; family Rubiaceae; genus Rubia; species Rubia tinctorum. The sequence continues at coordinate 14,088 of JAULKM010099764.1, forward strand.
ATAAAGGGTAATGATTAACGATTATGGACATGTTCTTCAGTCCGATTGTTTATAATTACTCCATAACATATGTGGAAATTACATCGGGAGGGGTGTGTGTGTTAAGATTACGACTATAAAGAAGACTATGGCATTTGTGAACATCCTATAAAGAAGACTATTCCACTTGAGAAAAGATCGTCCAGGGAAGAAATATTCGCGTATAAAATGGTTCATTAATTTTTTTTATCCACTTGAGTATGGAAAAAGAGTATGTCTCTTATAAAACATTATTTTCATAAGTTATGAAAATATCAGGGACTCAAGTGCAATTTTATCCAGACCGATATCTTTCATGGAAACTGGACGTTTTGAAAGCAGATTCAAGTTGCTCCATGGTTGGCGATTTCCGGAGAATTGGCCAAAAAAAGACTTGGAGTAGTGAGCAGCTAGTTGCTATATTCCTTCTTCAATATATAAACAACAGAGGTTGCCTAGAGGATCATTTTTCGTTGTGAAATTTAGGTTATAAGGTAAACGGGGAGCCAGTGGTGGCATGGTGACCGGGTTGTAATGGCAGCGAGGAAAGCTTTTTTCCGGTTGGAGGAGGTGGCATCCTCCGCCATGGTTGTGGTGGTTACTGGCTTAAAATGACCGTTATAGTTGTCATGAATAGAGTGAATTTTGTGGGCGAGAACAAAGCAAATATCTCAACAAAAAAAAGTATAAAAGTTAATTGGCATCTAAGATGTCCGAGTCAAATATTATTGCATTGGATTTAAAGTCACTTTTTATTCCACCACTTACATGGTCTCTTATTTTGGGAAAAAAAGTTAATTACTAATAATTTAGGTTTAGAATTATATTTTTAAAATTTTTACGTGCAATCTTTGTGTAAAATGTTGCACATAGTTCAATGAGATGATTTGTACAAGAAACTTTGCAGTTTCGGTTTGTGATTTTCTTCCATATTTTGTACTATATTATTGAAGATATGCACTTTCACCTACTTCAAATAAAAATTTACATTTGTTTAGTTGGACAAAAAAAATTAAAAAAATCGTGCACTATTTGTTCTAAGTGAAATTGCGAAAATAAAACAAGATCATTAGATATTGATGAACCAAACTATTCCTAATCCTTTCTCTACCGTTCACTTCAAAATCGTTCTAACCATTTCTTTAACTATCGTAGTTTTCTTCGTAACACATGCACACATATTGCTCGTTTGTCTGCTTTTAGTTTTTAAATTTTTAAAAAGAGTTTGCATGCAAAAAGAATATTTAAAAAATAATTTGTATTTAATCAAGGATTATGTTTAAACTACAATCTCTCCTTTTTAGTCCAAAAAAGTGCAAGTTGAAACTATTCCTTGCTAATATGTCCATCATCAATCACTGCATTGGAGATACATCAAACGTTTGCCTTGCATGAACAAAAGAAAGTCCATACTAGTAATGTATATTTTCGTTTTTCTTTTTTTTAAATGCTTCAATCTTCATGCCTGTTTTCAGTGCACTATTTGTTCTCATTCCCCTCAATGGAATATCGTCCTTTCCAATTTTCAGTGAGCCATTTATCATGCCTGAGTTAAATATTGGATTGAAAATCACTTTATATTCCTGTACTTTTACCTTCGATCCTACTTTTTTTTTTTTAAATTACTATCTTGTTATTATGATTGAAAAGTACAATGTTTAAGAAAATTTTACGTGCAAAGTTCGTGTAAAATTGTGCAGACATAGTTTAATTAATGAGATGATTGGTACAACAAAATTTGTGTAACGATAGTTTAATTAGATGATGAGACATTGAATTTTCAGTAAATTGATGTTTGGATATCTGTACCCACTTTTGCAATTACAAAGATATTTTAAAAAAGAATGACATTTCAAAATATGCAGACACCCATAACAAATGCATATTTTGATTTGTCTAATGAATACAAGTACAACGAAACAATAAATGTCTAAATGAAAAACTAAATAAAATCACAAGAAAACGGGAAAAAGACACAAATAGGAAAATATGAAAAATGACGGAGAATACTTATTTACAATCCCACAATGAAGGCATGTGACAACAATGACGAGTGAGGTTCATGATGCGGTGAATATCTCCTACGTCATCAGAACCAAACTCCAGACCCCGTTGAAAATGCTCCCGCACCAGTCAAAGATGCTCCATCTCATAATAATTCCAACACAAGCCAGCAGGAGATGAAGACATTGATTCTTTGTTAGAGAACTTCTGGAATTAACCTCCTTCTTTGGATCGATATGATCGATCCTTCTCAGTTACTAATCCAATATCATGCGTAATATGCATGTTTCAAATTTATGATTCAAAAAAATTGTGTGCAAACTTTGTGTACAATGGTGAACATAGTTCAAGGAGAAAATTGTGCAAGAAATTTACAGTTTTGGTCGGTCCATGAATGATAATTCTATTTATGTGTTTTATGCACTTTCGAAGATGAAATTGAATTTACAATTTTACCTACTTCACAATTGAAACATTGAAATTTGACCAGTTGGGCAAGAAATAGCCAGCAAAATTCATGCATTATTTGTTCTAAAATTGCCAAAAAAAATCATAAGATTATACTAATATATATATATATTGATGAAACCGAAATTGATAATTCTCCTTGATTTTTTATCCTTCACTTCAATTTTATTCAAATTATTATTTTTAATTATTACAATTTTTTTCATAGGACATGTACGCAAACAATCATAAGATCATAATATATATATATATGAAAATTAATTTTTTTAATATTAAAGGATTGTGTTATCCTTACAGATATAGCAGCAAACCTTGCCTCTTAAAACTTAGTTCCCTCGTTATGCAGAGTCTGCGGCCTCTACCATCTGTAAATTCCTCTTCTTTCCCTCTTCACTTGAATAGGCACCCTTTATACGCATTATATCATATATCCAGATATCAAATATACACCATACTCGGAATAAGCTTAATGAATTAATGTTTGATGATTGTTTAATATAATATCTCTCCGATCCTTTTTTAAAAAATCATTTTTAATGTAACAGTTTTGCTTTTGTTTTCTTGTTGATGTTTATGTTTATGTGTTCGTGTTGATGTTTATAAGTATTCTGTTGTGAGTCTTCTTTCATCCAGTTAGGAATTAGAGGAGGTAGGAGAGAGAGTGTTCATTGTATTTATGAACATTTTTTGCAGATAGGTCCTCATAATTTTGTGAAGTTTTTAAATAGACCCCAAAAATAAAATAATTACAAAAAGTACCCCATGTCTAATCTCCACCTCGTATTATTTATATTTTAATCCTTGAAATAACCGTTAATGGGTCTAACGGGGGACTTTCTTTTTTAAAATATAATTTTCTTTTCATATTTAACCTCTATATTCATTCTTTGTTTACTTATTTTGTTTCAAATTTATGATTTTTACACTTCATGCACAATGAATGATATGCACGCTGCTCGCACTAGACTTTTTTTAAGGTGCAAAGCTCAAGCTATTTTCTTACGAAAGGGGAGGAGATTGTAGGAAAAATAGTTAACTGCGGTTGGTGCAATAAAAAATAAAGTTTAACGTAAACATTGTATACTCCTATAATAAATATTTAGGGGGCATACAAAAAAAGTTCTCATTTCAGATTTTAGTACATGCACAACTAGAAAAATTGAAAAAAAAATAATGGAAAAAAGTTTTTCATACATGCACTATTAGGAAAATTGAATGGAATAAAGCTATAAATTAATATATGTGACTGGTGAAAAAATCCCAAACTTTTGCCTCTAAAATGGGGTAGCCTTTTGGAAAGGTGATGAAAATGGTGCAATCATCCACATTGCATGAATGATATTGTGTGCTCGAAATAGTCCAAAATGAACCCTAACGTTAGCCCTAATCTAACCCTAACCCTAACTCTATCCCTTACCTCAACATGGCATCCTCCTCTAGTCACAAGTAGAATCATTTTGCCAAAACCGTAGCCACCGGTATCATCACCACTAGCTCCTCTTCTCCCAACTCTCAGCAAAGAGTGAACTGAGAAATGCCAAGTGAATTGCAGATGGCTTACGGTGATGCTTGGTAGGTCTGTCATCTCGACTTCAAACATCCATTCTCTTTCCTAGAAGATGCTCGCGAGAGGTATTTCTTATTACCGAATATGAAAATGGAATTGAATTTTATTTGTTTTTCTGGAAACACATTGCATGCTATATATTCTCTCCTATCATGCACTGTAGTTGCACATTTATTCCTTGATTTAGTGATCATTGTTTTTAAAAGCACACTTAAAGCACAAGGGGTGCCAGAATTGCATGCTTTGTGTGCTTTTGTCGATGCGCGCTTTAAAAAAAAACTACTCCAAGTACTTATCTCTCTTTTTTCTCAAGACTCCAACTGTCTGACATATTTTCTCTTGCATATTTTTCAAAGTTTTAAAGTATTCTTCTCAAAGAATTTGATGTAAAACTTATTTTCTTCTACATGTTCTATGCAGTTTCAAAGAATGTGACGGTAGATCTGTATTTATTATTTTCTCTTCTTCTCCATTTCTCTTCCCTTCTTCCTCCCTTCTCAAACAACTCTATATAGCTCAAGTTTCAAAGACACAATGGTTGCCCCTATTTGTTGCTGCACTTTAGAATTGTGCTTTAAAACTTCACTTGCCTGATTTAACATTTTTACAATGATCCTTTGACGGACTCTTTGTTTTTCATTTCATCTTAAACAAAATTTTCTCACATGTACAAACTTTACGTCTACTTGTATCTAACTTCTAGCCACCTAGCTATATGCATACTGCCTTACACATCAAAATTCATCTATCCAAACTGAAGTTATCTGAAAACAGTGCGTAACAATGACATTTATGTTATGTTGTTTAATATTCCTTTTTTTACTGTATTGTTTGTCATTGTTGAAATATTCCATGAACATATAATGATGAGCTTTTACAATATGTTTACTGCATTCGGAACTGTTGATCGGATTCTTAGGAAATACGATTGTTTTGTGTTACCGATGGACTCTTTGAAGTAGATAAATGTCCTTGAGTCACGTGAGTATCACAATATCTCACAAGCGAGATCTTGAGGTTGATGATTGAGCAGCTACTATTGCAGGAGAAGAAGCGAGCACTACTTGAAACGTGGGCAGAAATAGACATGGTTCATGCCGGAGCATTTATGGTTCATATAGTCAAATATTTAGAAAAATGGTTGTTAAAGAATATGAATATTTTGTGAATATTACTTCTGTATGGATTAGAATCATTTTCCTTTTATGACTTTGTTTAGGTCAATTGTATGATCACCCTTTAACTTCGAATAACCATTTTCCAAATTAAATACTTGTATTCCCTTTGAAATCACTTTGTATATTCATGCACTTAAATCTTAATTTTGATTCCCATTTATGATTTAAAAACATGTATATTACGTGCAAAATTTGTGTAGAATTGTGCAGAAAGTTCAATGATATAATTTGTGCAAGAACTTTACTGTTTCGCTCGGTCCATGAATGATTGATTTCATTTTTGTACTTTATGCACGGTCGGAGATTAAATTAATTTTGCAATACTACCTACTTCACAATTGAAACATTGACAGTTGATCAGTTGGGCAAGAAATAGCCTACAAAATTCGTGCATTATTTGTTTATATTTGCAAAAAAAGGATCATAATATATTGATGAAACCAAAAGTGCTAATTCTCCTTGATCCCAACACTCCACTTCAATTTTATTCAACTAATTTTCTTCTAATTACCTCAATTTTTTTTGTAGGACATGCACCTATATTTCCCGTTATATGGTTTTAAAAAGAAGAATTATGCATATAACATATTTAAAAAATTAAAGATTACAGGATTGTATTATCCTTACATGTATATACACAAGTGTAGGAGGCAGCCATTAAATATGGTTAAATCATACCATTAAAAGCACTTTAAAGTGCCTTTAATGGCCCCACCTTTAATCTTATATCAACAAAGGAGGTTCCAAGAACGGCCTTTAAAAACGTCGACAAAGGCAGTTAAAAAAGCCTTTAATAAGGGCAGAGGAACCGCCTTTAAATATTTCCGAGTTCAGATCATTCATCCCTTCGTCGGACCTAGACACATTTTAAGGACTCGGAAGCTTACACGTTTCTAAACTCAGGACTATGATGTTCGGCTCTTTGGGAAACCCTATTTAAGTTCTGGACTCGTCTCACATTTACATTCCATTTCTGTCCATTTGTAGCTCTTTTTTATTAAAAATATCGCACATTTTCAAACTCAGAAACATTGTCGTGTCTTGCATTTCCAAGTTCAAAAATTGAAATCGGCCGTATGGAAAATTGTAATGAAAAAGGCCGAAGCCATTTCTGTACTCGGAAGTACAGTCGGCTCTTGTGGTAAAAATTTATTCTATTAATATTCCCGGCACAAAAAAAAAAGCCTCGATTCCAAGCAACAATTTTAACACAATACACGATAGTATCTTGCATCTTGACAAAAAATATATTGATAACACTAACGAAACAATAATCTATAGATATGAATAGAAATAACTAGAAATTTATTCCGACATATGAAAGATCCAATTTCTATCAAATTTATGATACTCTAACAATATCGGGATTTCCTGGGGTTGCTGACCGATTGAGAATTAGATCCCTAGCCAAATAATTTATCGCATTGTTGATATCATCATGCAAGTAAGGCTTTGAATCCTTTTTGAAACTCTGATAATAACAAGATAGTAGAAAATATTTAGAAAGGTTAGATAAATTACCAGAAACAAAAGTATGCTTACCTTGTCAATTTCAAGTAAATTTTCGTGAACCCTTGAATGCACTCAGTCGCATATATATAACACGATGTAATAGCCGCACTCCTATGTTTGCGCTTGTTTTTTGTACTGATTTAAAACAACATAAATTCTTATGACAGTTATATGAAATAAGTATATCATATTAAAAGAACATGTTGACAGTCCACCTTGATTTCGACCACTTCTAAAGAAGTTTTATTTAGGTCGCTAGTGTCCTTCATTGCATATTCCAAAATATCGATAAATACATCAGACGGTTGGATGTGCAAGGGATCCATCTAACAGATAATATTATTTGCGAGAACAATCAAGATCAATCTTCTCCCTAATCATGAAAAATGTAGATTATCTTCTAAGTATGCAGAAATGATGTTGTTAAATGTATTGAACATTGTATGTGTAATCTTTCGATGTATGGCACAATAAAAAGCTTTTTATCCTTCTGGAATAGGCATTTACTAATGTAGTAGATCCTCTCTTGTGTCGTACAACCAATTTCTTGAATTTTCACTAGGCACATGTATCCAATCCGTCCTTTCTTTTGATTATTGATAAAAAACATGCACCTTCAGAATTCAAATTTTGTCCTTAATTGTATTAATGTTTAGAGTAATAAATATTGAATTTAAAATAAAATTATAAAAATCACTCACAAGGTGTAGATCGACATCATCGTTTGATTAACTTGGTCACATCTTCATACGTCTTCAAAATCACTCCCTAGCGCAATGATTTCACGTTTGCATAAAAATATGCATTCATTTCCTAGGAATACATATGTTGAGTTTTGATCATGTGGTTGAAGCTAATTGTATAGCACCCGAACGAAGTGAGATGAGTCTCGAAGGAGTGTGCTCTTCCAACTGGAGGTCTAACCTTAGTCGGTGTTGTTCTGACCGATTTGGGTGTTTCTTTGATTGCTCTTGGTGTTGTTTTCACTGGTTTGGGTGATGCAGGTCGTGTTTCCTTCAAGTGTCGATCCTTCACAAGATTGGTGTATATAAGTCATCGAGGCCAAAGAAGGAACATTCCCTAGGTGGGCCCAAATTTCTTGTCTTCTCCATCTAGGATTAGAAAGGGGGCTCTGAACACCAATGGATTCTCCATACAAACCCTAGATAGACCATCCGCAATAGGTACAGAGTGATGTTGTTTCATTAGCTCATGTAAAACTCCATCGGCTACATGGAGTGGTCTACCGTCTATGTCTTGATCAATGTATAGCTCACAAAGACATGATTTATACAACCCACCAATATATATGTTAAATATAAAACTTATTGCCTAGGTAGATTTTGAAGAAAATGAAATACGTACCTTTTCACCTGTTAGGATGGCATTGTCGAGGTTGTCGGGTTTGAAAATTTGCCTCTCGATTGTTAGAGCTTGAACAATTGCCTCTCGATTGATATCAACATCTCCAGGAGAATGGTGTGATCCCCTTGAATGTGGTGTCCAATCAGGCTTCAAATCCTCTAAATTTTGTGGAAGAACAAGTTTGGTGTGTTGTACCAACTTACAAATTAGAATGTCTTGTTGCTAAATTTGTTTATCTTGGAGTAATGCTTTGTTTTTTGAAATGTGGGGATTCTCAAGGGTTCTGCACGATCATAGGTCCATATGATGCCAAACGCCCCATTGGGTCAAGAATGCACCCACACTCCGGGTGGTCAGGTTTTTCCGTAGCTTTGCAAAGGATGACATGCTTATCCATTGGAGTGAATTTCCCTTGCACTTGATCATTCTTCAATTTTCCCTAAGAACAACAATATGACTTAATTTTTTTCTTAGTACGTGATTAACATAAATGTGTCTAAAATAATAAAATATTTACTCGAACCTTTACTTACCACACCTCTGAATTTCATCCCTATTGATCAGTTGGACTGAAGCCCCTGCCTCATCTTCGGTCATCTCCCCCCCCCAATTGCAATCTGCACATCTCTTTGAAGGCATTCTTTCACTAGCTCGATTGTCGCCACGTAACCCCCACGACTCAATCGGTGAGGAATTACATTCATCGCAGCATGTGCGTTGTTTTTCTTCCCTTGTACCCTAAGTAATAATGTTAGAGTCATGTCATTACTATAGACATGTAAATCCAAACACTCTAAAATTAAATATTATTTTTTACTAACGTTATCATATTTTGCAAGGTCTTCTCTTGTGGATCTCCCAACTCTCCAGTTCAATATAAGTGTAAGTTAACCAAGGACGATCACCTCTCATGCCAACTCTTGGACATCATGAATATAGCCTTCTTTCACAAATCACCCATATCCGGTGCTTCAATGTCTATGAGGTTTTCAACAACATATAGTCAATCATGGGGTGTTAATTTAAAGATTATATTAAGGAGAAATATGTAGGAATAACACCACACTAATGCTACTTTGCGCTCTATCCACCAGTGGAAAAGGCTTGATTAAAGGCAGCAATCAAAGGTGGTTCTTGAGGAACCTCCTTTGATTGAGCTCCAGACGAGGTTCTGAACTCAAAACTACATTCGGGTCTATTTAAAGGTGGTTCAAAAGCGATCAAAGACAATTCTTGAGGAACAGCCTTTGATGTACATGAATTAAAGGTGGTTCTATTGTAGAACTACCTTTGATTGAGGTTTGGACGAGGGTCCAAACTCGGAATTACTTTCAAGTCTGTTTAATTGAGTGACTAGGGTGATGAGGCTTAGGGTTTTTGGTCGTCAGCTATTTTTCCAATCAAATATGATACTATTGCCTCCTTTCTCATTCACCCACATTCACTTTATCACCCACCCATCCACCTTCATCACCCACGCCACCTTCATCACCCCCCTCATCCAGTCCTCAGTTTCAATCACCTCACTTCCACCACCATCGAATGCCTCATCTACCGTCGCCTACCTCCTCCACCTCTCCTCAGCCTCATCACCACCGAGAAACATTGATAGCGATGTCCTCCCCTCATTGCACCACTTCCTCTCCCTTCTCCTCCCTTTTCCAGCGGCATCGTCTCTCTCTCTCTCTCTCTCCACCGAGCCAATTTTGCATCCACCGCATCAATTTCTCCTCCGTCGCGGTGATTCTGTGTCTGCCGTGTCACCTTCGCCACGTGGGCTATGTCTCCTCCACCACGTAGGCCGCGTTGCCTTTCCCATGAGCCGCATCGCCTCCATCGAGGTCGCATTATCTCCGCCACTACACCCTCTACTCCTCCGTGCCGAAAAATTCTACTTCTTATTTCTCTGTAATTAAACAGATCTGGTTTGAATACTTATTGTTTATTAATGTTTATGGATTGTGATGGTTTGTATAATGTTGTTCATTAAGCCCTATAATATTTTCCTATTGTGTCATATCTGTGCAATTGCTGTGTTCCATGGTTTGATCGAGGCTACCAGACACCTATTGGTTTCGGCACCTTTTTTATGGCCCAGGATTTAGTTTTTGAAATCTAAACTGCTTCGGGTCCAATTAAAGGCAGTTTTTGGAATAGCCTTTGATTGTTATCAGAGAAGTCACTTTAAAAGTGACCTCTCCGGTCCGATGGAACCGCCTTTAATAGGCTTATTCTCCACTAAGCCTGTTCTCCCTATCTGCGTGCCAACGCAACAACTTTTCATATTTCTTATAAGCATATAGCTTCTTCAAACGGGGAATGATGATCTCACTATCACTGGATGACCCTCTAGCACTAGTTTTTCGGAAGTCTAGCACCAATTTTTGGGGGTCCAAAAAAATCGGTACCGAAGTTGGCGGCAAAACGTTTTCACCGGTGTTTAAAAAACCGGTTCTAAATCTAGCACCAGTGTTCATATTAGCACCGGTCTAAAAAATTGGTGCTAGCACCGGTTTTCATATTAGCACCGGTCTAAAAAACCAGTGCTAATTTTAGCACCAATTTTTTTGGTTTGCACCGGTTTTCTAAAACCGGTGCAATATTGGCCCGATTTTCAAATTAGCACCGGTCTTTAAAATGGTGCTAAATTTACACCGGTTTTATATGGAACCTGTATTTTTTTTTGCACCGGTTTTTAGAAAACTGGTGTTAAAATTGTCACCGGTTATTTATTTGCAATTGCAATTGGGCGCTAACCGCAGCTGCGCGTAGCTACTTTATTAGTTCAATTTGGGAAAAACAACACTAGAATTGGGCGCTGACCGTAGCTACGCGCAGCCACTCTAATACTTCACTGCAAACAATAAAAAAGTCTAACGACATATATATGGCCACATCAAAAAACATTTCCGCTAAATGTATGATACAAAATTAATAATCTATGGAACTAAACATAACTATCCCAAATATAACTATCTATGGGACTAAACATAACTTTAGCTTACACTAGCAATTAAATCATGTGGCTTATACACATCAAATCACAAGGCTAATTCACACATCTATGGTCCTTAGAAATGCTCAGATGTAGCCTATCATACAATATGGAAAATGTGTCATGTTTTGATTCTTAATATCACCCCTCCAAGCCTTGGATCCCACTCCGCTAGTTGAGAATTGTACTGGGCTGCATCAAAATGGCAAAATATTTAGTATTTTTCCTCATTATTTCCTTTACATTCAAGAAACTTGGAACCAAGTTTTGTTGCACCTTTTGTCATCACTTATGTGTTCTAGGCAATGATTGCTCATTCATATAAAGCTCCACATTATTGAGAAGATCAGGTAAACTGCTTGAAACATAGAGGAATATACATACGTGAGAACACTACGCAATGATCAATCATGCTCTTGAATTAAGTAGTCTGGTCAGACAAAGAAACCCAACGATGAAGGTAATACAACAAAGATCCAACATCTGGTTCAGAAAAAGGGCGAGAACACGTGAGGAAAAACCTTCTCTATTATTGGATAAAAGTCACAAAAAGTATTATAGCAATTTCTATGCCAGAACCAACTTCTGAGTTCTGAATGTTCTTGCTGGAATTTGAAAAAGCTTTCTCAAATCTCGAGTTATGATTATCGAAAGCCAACAAGAACCTTAAGCTACAGAAGTTGGTTATTCACAGAAAGTTCACAAAACATATTCATCGGATGCAGGAAAATAAGACAATATATTATTTACACTACACACATACTTCTTATTTCCTTGGGATCTTGATTAATTCCCTAAATTTAAAGGATAGAAACTGAACATCTTGTATATATGAAAGATACAAATAGGGAATGAGGAGCCTTTGTAAATGAGAAATAATTTTGAAGGAAACAAATTCAAATTAGGATATTGCTGATCCCACGTATGCACGGATGAGAAATTAAAAGATGTAGTGATGTACCTGTCCCGATGTGATGTTTTCAATCCAAGGGTAAGCATACACATTTTCCTGCTGCAATCATAAGGCAAAATGTTAAAAAAATCTATTTCAATGTTTGAGGACTTAAGAAGATAATCTGCACAAAATTTAGCTTACCTTTCCACAACTAAAGATTTCGACCAATGATTCTTTTAGCATCTGTGTTGACAACAAACATTTATATCAACGTTTTAGTAATAGAACAAGAAATAGAACCTCAGAGATGTACCTCCTGTTTTGCTGGAAGCTGATTGCTATTCAGCAAAACTAGCTTAAGACTTCCAAATATTTTGTAATAAGACAAGTCAATCTATTCATTCCAAAAACATAAATCATTTGACACCAAATTCGGTTGGTTCAACACAGGAAGAAACTTTAAGAAATGCATAGATGATAAAGTACATTAAAGTATAAAAGGTTTTAGAAAATGTTTTTGACATGCATTTTCCCCATCTGCATAAATGAACCATTGTGACAATTAC
>JAULKM010099765.1:0-10749 GCA_032355605.1 Rubia tinctorum
CCCTTGGATAATATACAACTGTCTGTTATCATTGGTGAGAGTGGTAGAAATTGTACCATCATGTGCGATTATGTGGTCATGGATGCGTCAAGTTCATTTAATGCCGTCATTGGAAGACCCCGGATGAACACAGCGAGGGAGATATAGTCTCCATACCACTTAGTCATGAAGTTCCCATCTCCGAAAGGAATTGTAACAATAAAAGGAAACCAAAAAACAGTGAGGCAGTGCATGGTCATTGCGATGAAAGCAGGGAAAATTTTGTAGCAAACAAAGATGGTTAGCCCTGTCTCAGATAACAACTTACTCAGGCAATATGAGTCACTAGTACATATGGGAGAAGAAACTGAAGTTGTAACTCTGGATGAGGAAGACACTTCTAAGTGAGTCAAAATAGGGAAGCATCTTTCAGGTCTGGAGAAACAAAAGGTTATAAGAATCCAGCAAAGTTATAAGGATACATTCACATGGAGTGTAATAAATATGGAAGGATTTAACCCAAAAATCGCTACCCATTCCCTTAACATTAGCTATATAGTTAAACAAGTCAAGCAGAAGCAACGAAACTTCGCTAGTGAAAGGCATAAAGCAATTGAAGGAGAAGTTATAGCTTTTCTTCAAGCTGATATACCGAAGAAGGTAACATTTACAAAATGGTTAGCAAACCCAGTGATGGTAAAAAAAGGAAGATGCAGGATGGAGAATGTGTATAGAATTCACTGATCTAAACAAGGCATGCCCAAGGGATTGTTATCCTTTACCTAAGATTGATCAGCTAGTTGAAGCGATTACAGGGTATAAATTCCTAGCTTTTTGGATGTGTATAAAGGATACCACCAAATACTGATGAATCCTGAAGATGTGAAGAAGACACATTCATAACAAGCTTCAGAATATTTTGTTATGTGAAAATACCGTTTGGCCTAAAAAATACAGGAGCAACGTATCAGAGAGTGATGGACAGTACATTTATCAATCAAATAGGATGAAATATGGAAGCATATGTTGATGATATAGTTATCAAGACAGTTTCACGGAGTATTTGGAGACATTGGATACACTGAGTGAGATCGGCATGAAACTTAATCCTAAGAAATGTATAATTGGAGTAGGCATGTGAAAATTCTTAGGATATAGGGTATCCTCCATAGGAATCAATACCAATCCATCAAAAATACAAGCTATAGTTGACCTTCCTTGTCCACAAATAGTCAAGGAAATACAAATATTAATGGGATCATTGGCAGCACTCTCTAGGTTTGTTTCAAAGGAAGCTGAGAAACATTTTCTACTCTTCGAAGTCATGAAGAAAGTAAAGAAGTTTATCTAGAACAAAGAAAGTCAAAAGGCATATGATTCTTTGAAGGAGTAGCTCTAGGCATTGCCTACATTGAATTCACCAATCCCGGGAGAAACCTTATATTCGTACTTGGAAGTTTCAAAGAGCGTAGTCAGCTCATTTCTAGTATGGCAAGAATGCCAAAAATAGATCGCAGTATACTACATTAGTAGAATATTGCAAAATTAAGAGATAGCGTACATGCTAGTTGAGAGGTTAATTCTAGCTTTGGTGTACACAAAAAGAAGGTTGCGAACCTATTTCCACAGTCATGGGATAGTTATCTATACTGACCACCCATTTAAAGACATCCTAGGAAAGCCTGAAGCATCCGTTAGAATGACCAAGTGGGCTCTTGAGTTGGGGAAATATGAAATCCAGTTCCAACCACGAACTACAATTAAGGCACTGGCCTTAGCAGAATTCATCGCAGAGATGATGAGCGAAAATGCACAAGACACAAAGATCTACGGAATCTTATAATCAGCAAAGATAAATCCAAGTGGGTGGATGTTGCATGGAAACTATTCATGGATGGAGCATCCAACAAAGAAGGTTGCAGTTCAGGACTAATATTGGTCAGCCCAGAAGGAGGGAAACAAAAAATATTCTCTTCGTTTTGACTTTCCGCTCACCATCAATGATACAGAATACAAGGAATTAATATGTGGATTAGACCTTACAATAATGATGAAGGTCAAAAGTATTCGGAGCTTTAGCAATTCACAGATAGTAGTCTAGTAGGTAAGAGGAGACTATGAAGTGCAGGAAGAACAACTGATAAAATATTTAAGGAGAGTTCGTCAGCTCATAGCTCAACTCCAATAATTCAATATCCAGCATGTGCCAAGAAGTGGAAATATAAAAAATAGATGGCTTGAGTAATCTAGCAACAACTGGGTTTGATTCATTGGTTGGACACAAAGATGTAAAAGTGGAAATCATTCCAGTCAGAAGTATAGAAATAACAATCGTCTCAACTGTTCAAATGGAAGAAGCAAACTGGATGACACTGCTGATAGACTACTTTGCAAGGGGAACCAACATACAAGGTACAAGCCAAAAAGTTGGAACTACGATTTCACAATTATGTTGATGAAGGAGGAGTCTCGAACAAAAAAAATCTTTCCTATCTCCATGGATAAAGTGTGTAGGAACATTACAAGCTGAAGAGATCTTAAAAGAAGTACACGAGGGGCTATGCAGAATGCATCAGTGATCTCGACCAATTACAAAGAAGATAATTTGGGCAGGATAATACTGGACAACCATGTTCAACGACACCTACAACTTCATACTTACTTGCCGAAGTTTCCAGATTAATGCCGTAATATCACATAAACTGCAGGTTGGTTTAACAGAAGTGTATGGAGCATGGCTGTTTGATAAATGGGGACTTGATCTAGTTTGACCTTTCCTAAAAGGTGATGGCAGTGCCAGATTTGATTGTAGCGATTGACTATTTCACCAAATGGGTGTAAGTGAAGCCGTTGGGCAGAGTAATAGTGGACGTAACAAGGAAGTTCATCTGGAAGAACATAGTTTATCGCTTTGGGGTTCCACAAACTATTGTCACAGATAATGGTACACAATTCACTAGCGAATTCTTTACCTAATGGGGCTTGAAGCTAGGGATTACACAGAAGTTCACTTATGTAGCCCACCCTCAAGCAAATGGAAAGGTGGAAGTCACTAATAGGAATATAGTTCAGGGTATACAAAAAATATTGGAAGGGAAGCGAACTGGTTCGGTGGAAGAATATCAAATACCTTCTGGTTATACAGAACAACTGTTCGACAACCAATAGGAGAAACTCCATATAGTCTGGTCTGGTCATGAAGCAGTAATGCCGGTGGAAATAGGGAACTCAAGCCTTTGAGTACAAGTATACACCGAGGATGATAATCCCGAAAGAATGAGGTTGGATCTAGATGACCTCGAGGAAAAGAGATAACAAATAATGATCGCGGAAGTGAAGTACAAGGAGAAGATGGCCAAGGCATACAACCAGAAGGTCATACAAATGCAATTCCAAGTTGGTGATTATGTGTTGAGAAAGAATGAGGCAAGTTTGACAGAAGAAAAGGGAAAGCTAAGCCCAAAATGGGAAGACCCATACAAGATAGTGAAGAAGCATCGATCGAACTGCTATGAGCTAGAGAGATTGGACTGCAATGGCATCCCCAACACTTGGCATGTGATCAACTTAAGGAAATTCTATGTCTAGATCTAAGGTGGAAGATAAGGAGTATCCAAATTGCACAGGAGCCATGAAATGATCATTGGCAATGTTCTCATTCTTGTTTTGTTTTGAAGGTGATATTATCGCTGCTGTACATGATAAATAACAAAAAGAATCTTTGGGGGCAACATACTTTTCATGTCCTTTACTTACAATTTCTAAATATTAACCAAGGCACATCGCAAACAATTGAGCCTGACCAATTGAAAAGTAACTACTTACAACCTTCCAACTTTGTAAGCTCTAGATCTTGTAACCTCGAAGTTACTTTTGAAAACTACAGATATTGCACGAAGGTAGATATGGCTACCAAAATAACGATGCAAGCAATAGATCTTGTGGTTTCCAAATAAAAGTTCTCGAATTCCCAAGCTATAGATCTTGGAACTTTGTAAATTCAACTAAGCAAGCTATAGATCTTTCAAAAAGGCAGATATGCCCTCAAATGCAAGAAAAGAAAGCCATAGATCTTTCCAGTTTGCACAATACAGTCCCTTAATTTTGCACGTTATAGACCTTGTAAAATAGGCAAACATGCTAGCAATATCAGCTGAAAAACTAACTATACAACCTCCCATGGTGAAGGTCCAATAACTAAAGCATAAAAGTAACAAATCTCTTACATGCATAAATAAACGAATAAAATATAGTTCAAAAAGCACAACGCTGCTTTGGTAGATAGCGAAATAACTAAATTACAAAATATAAGTTAGTATAAGGTACTACTGCGAAAAGATAGAAAAATAAAAAGGCATCTATCGGTGATTTGAAGCGCGAGATGATCCAAAGGATAAAGAACCTTCATGGTGACGAGGTTGCCCAGCTTCAAGATGAGACTGATCATCCCCGTGATGAGATCGCTCAGCCTCACACTCGTCTTCTAACCTATTGTCATAATGCCATTTTATGTATAAGTACGTAGGATACCACATTATAACTCATCGTTCCATATGGTCAAGATGCTTGGCATAGTACACCTTGAAATCAGTTATGGGGCCAAATTCCTCGCGATCAAGCTGCACACTCAAAACGTCAATAGTATCATGATAAATTTTATTTGTAGCAACCAAGTTCTTCACCTCGTCTTCCAATTGACGAATATGAGACCTAACGGATTCACACAAATTAATCATGTGCCCGCCGATACTCATTATCTAGTTCCCAAGACTAGTAGAACCGCACGATGATGAGGGAAGGGCCTGAAGCTTATCCTTGTAATCGACACAATCTTTCTCAAGAAGATGTATGAATGAGTAGAGACGATTGAACTCAGCAAGAAGATGTTCATTCTCACTACGAAGTTGAGTGTTTATGGAAATTTTTTCATCAAATCTACTCTGCCATCCGGCTAAAGAAGAAGCATAATGATCACACTCGCTCTGCTTTGTCTTCAATAACTCCAATAGATTTTCAATGTGAGAACACTACTTGTCAATGATCAGGGTCTTTTGATGACATTCTCTAGCCTTGCTTGAAGAAAAATTCTTAGCATCCTCATGCTGACAAAGCATTCTAACCATGCTCAACTGTTGGCGCTGGATGAGGTTGTTTTGTTTAGCACAAAATCTTTCAGTTCACAGACAAAATCTTGAGTATCCTTTAAAATCTTAATCCATCCAACTTTAAGATCATGGATACCGAGCAACACATACTTTAGGTGAATACCTAAAAATACCACCCATTCATAAACATGCAGAGGAAGATTAGGCTAATGTATACAAATACCTACAGATTCAAGATCAACTAATCTAAGGACTATATTCTTATCCAAAGATTCAATATTATAGCCCTCGAGTACAAACTTGCTACAGGGGCACATTGCAGAAGGAGTTGGAGAGGATGAGAAGGAAGAAAGTTTCCATCCAAGGCATAATGGAATGAACTCTAGATTGGAAAAGCGATTAGTAGAAATAAGGTCAAAATATTCCTTGGACAAGGTCTGACTAGCTTCGCCCAGCTCAATAGGACAAAATAATGGAGTTGAAATTTACCAGGACGATCATAAAATAAAACTTCAAATCCCTAATGGTCGAGATGTTTCAAAATCTTATGATCAACCAAAATTTCAAAGGCATGCATGTGAATAAATACGATGTGAACTGGGAAATTTTTACGCAGGATTCAATGTTAATACCCATTATAATACAAATAGTACAGACATACATCAAAATATTCTTATCAATTACAAATAAAAGTTAATAGTACTAAGATCCACTAGCATTAGAAGGGGAAAAAGGCAAAGTATGGACAAGGGCGGTGACATCCTCCTTGTTTGCATCCTGAGTAGGGTCTTCAGTGCTTGCGTTGGCTTTGTTATTTGCATTAGCTTCGGCATTTGCGTTGACTTCAGCATTCACGTTGGCATCAGAATCAACCTAAGGCTCAAAGGGTTGGGAAGCGTGGGGACAATTCTCAAAATAATCAACCTCACACTTCTTTAATTCAGCTACAGAAGGTAGAAAATGCAGATCGGCGAGGTGAGATAGCAATGCATAAGGGTGACCGCCATAAAAAATGCTACGGATGAACCCTTTGTTAAGAATAACTTTGTGTTGCTCTAGCACCTTCTCTATATTAGCCATTTTAGGCAAATTTTTGGCCTTCACAGTGGGTTTCAATTTTCGAAGCTCAGCTAGAGCCTCACAGTACCCAACGTTGCGAGTGAAAGTGGAGATTTATTCAAATAAAGTATAAAAAGACGTTGTCTTCACCAGCCGGTCAACAAGGACCTGAGGGTATCCAGGAGAAGTAGGACCATTAGTCTGCATCTCCTCCAACTCAGAATACAACCTCTCAGCTTCTTTCTCGTAGCCAAAGCATGCTCTTCAGTTAACTGCACAAGCTTTTTGGTAGCCTCAACCGAGGCATTCAAAGCGGCGCATTTTTTTCTCCAATCAGTTACAAGTATAGTAGATTAGGAGAAAATTTAAATTTGAAATTCAAACTTTAAAAGTGAAAACACAAAAGCATCGCTTTAGTAGCCAAAAAGCAAGTAACACTTCGCAAAGACAATATTAGTTATTTTAAAAGCGAACATGTTGTTATAGCTTCAGGGGTTCACGAAACAACAGTTTGCATATATACTACAAGAATTAAAATTCATCGTTTAGTATTTACTAGTCTTCATGGTAAGGGCCACAAGGGGGGAGGGTTATGGTGTATACCTAGCCCATAATCTGGAGGTTATTGGCCTTTAGGTCCAACCCAATGCTCAATCAGGATGCCCAATGATCACATCACCAACGGACCGAGAAAGACGGAACCATGTTTGGAGGTTTAACTAGGAACTGAGATTGTATGAACTATGATACAACCCATGATCTCAGACGCTGACAATGCGGAAACACGATTACAGACATTGATAAATACAAGGAGATTAGGACTGAAAAAGGTAAGTGAAAATAAACCGAGAAATTCTAATTCTCTGAGGAAAATCCTATCTTGATCATCATAGTATTTTCCCCGGAGTTACTTTCAGGATGTGTTTTGCAAGAGAAGATACTTAACGGTGAACTGCAAAGGCATTATTTTGTTGGATTACCACATCAGTAAACTATGTTAAGTCTAATGGACTTTTGTTCTTACGAGCACCTAGATATTATTTGTGAGCTTATTTGTAGTTTGCTCTTAAGTATTTCAGAGTAGATTAATGAAGGCTAATTGAAAAATTAGTAGAAGATTGAAGGCCACGAGTTAAAATGTGGTGGAAGGTAAAAAGGTTGTGGAAGGTAAAAAGGTTGAAGAAGAAGCCAAGTTTGGGAAAGTGTCGAAGAAATGGCATGAGCCGTGTAAAAATGGCACAACCCGTGCTAGGTGAAATTAGGGCCCAGGATGGGCCATGCAAAAATGCACGGCCCATGCATTCAGAATACTAAAGTTGAAATTCAACACCTTGACGATGAGACATGAAAATATGCATGACCCATGCATTCAGAATACTAAAGTTGAAGATTCAGACGATGAGCCGTGAAAATTTGCACGACCCGTCCGCTTAGTTTGTGATTTTCAAGTACCCAGACGACGTCCCGTGAAATCCTGCACGAGGCTGGCCGTACTGTGCAAACTAGCTTAACCCATGCCTCTGTGGCACTACGGTTTCCATTTGCCCGAGATGTGCTGGTTGTATCGTGCAAACTAGCACAACCCATGCTGCCGTGACACCGTGACACATGTGTTTCCAAACTTGAGCTTTTTGAATCCCATTTACCATGCACTATATATAGTGCCTTTAATATCCTAGGGTTTACAAAATCTAGTTAGTTAGATTTATTTTGGTAGCAAGAGGAGGCTAGGAACTCTCTCTAGGGTTTTCTATCTCCTCTATTCATTTTCTCTTAGATTCATGTCATTTATACCTATAACTACCACAGATTTAATGCTAGTAGAGTAGTTTAATTTCTTTTGGTAGCATTTCTATTTTTTTAGAAGAAAGAAAATTTGATTAATCATTGTTAAAGTTTAGAAAATGTGTAGTTGTCCTCCATGAAGTCCTATCTAGTGGACTAGTCTTTGGGAATTGCGCCAATTGGTCCACAATGGAATTTTCCTTTCTAGGAACTCATATGACTTCAGGGTCGCCTAGTGCTTGTATGAATGACTTTGGATTATTTATAAGCATACCTAAATCTGATCTATTTTCTTCTTGTGACTAAAAGGCATGTATTACTTGTTGTGCATCCCCTTTAATAGCTTTAGTAAAGATATTTTCTTTTATGCATCCCTTAATGGCCTCTGCTAGTGCCATTGCTTTAGCTATTTGGGTTAGGTATTTATTCCTGACTCACTTCGCTTCTCCATAACCCATCTTTTGTCCTGAGTTTGAACATGCCATCTTAAGTAACTTCATTTGCTGATGTAGCTACATTGAAGAAGATAGTAGATCCCGATATAGAATCCTCATTTTCTTAGGTAAACAACGAATATTGATCTTGACTTCTGTCGTTCAGTTCTCAGAATTTACCAATATTTATTTCTTAAATCTAGGATAATAATTGTTGAACAACTCTCAAAGGTTGTAGATCGTGTACTTCACTGTCCAGAAGTTGATTTCGGTGGAACTATAAGTGGTTCAATAGTATGGCCATTAATGACATTTTTTACTTGTCAAGATCCATTAGTATTCCCTTAACCATAACGCCGTTGATGGTTGTTGATGTGAGTTTATCTCTCTATGAATATCTGCTGTAAATCATACTTGATGAGCTAGTGGATAGTGGAAGAATATGTGTTCCGCAGAAGTGTCTTCCGATATACAATCTAGAAAAAATTGTTCCTCTAGGCATTTCCTTTAGATAGGGTGCTTTTCTATCGGAATCCAGTCCTTGAAAAATCTCCATATGAGGTGGCCTATCCTCAGCGGGACTATTAATTTCCAAATTTTGTTTCAGTATGGGGATTGTCCAGTGCTACTACTGGCCATGTGTCCTGCATTATCCATATATATGGATTTAATAGATAGTTTATAACCTGATTTAACCGAATAATTACCAACCCGAGTATGTTTCCAGCTTCATGTGTGTTCTTGTTGATTTTTCAGTATAGCCATAGCCATTATTAGCACTGCTTCCTTTTAATCAAAAGTGTCTTGATTAAGTTAGAATTTCGTCCTGTCCCATTTGCCTCCATTAATTGGTCAATTGTGACATCCTTTGGGTAATCTTGTTGAAGTGAGTGTGGCCTTGTTGTCCCATGTCTTGGTAACCATAAGCCATATTTAACTTTTATAGTATTTTCACATCCTATTCATTTCACTCTATGAAGTAACTGCCTTCGAGGATAGATCTCCAGGCATAGGATGGGCGGTAGCCTGCGTGTGCTTCGAGAATGCATGATTGTGAGTGATATATCGCCTTTATAAGTAATTCTACTATAGCCGATGGGTTTGTTAGCAACCCCAAGCTTTCTTCCCCAACATTGCTTTGTTAAAATGTTTCAGGTCTTTAAAACCCAGACCATCCATGGCTTTTGGTATGCATATAGAAATCCATTTCACCCAGTGTATTTTCTTTTTCTCATTTGTGCTTCCCAGCCAATAACGCGCATAGGATTGATGAATGGTATCTATTAAGACATCTAGTTTCTTGAAACATGACACAGTATAGGTGGGTATAGCCTATAATACTACTTTGATAAGAATCTCTTTCCCTCCCTTGGGCAGTTGCTTAAGTTATCAACTTTGAACTTTTGTCCAAAATTTTGTTCATAAGTTTTCTAAGGATGACACCAAAGGTGGCCGGTAAACCTATGTATTTGTCTAGGTCTTCAATTTTTTCATTCCCATAATCTCCAGAAAAGTAGTCCTCGTTTGTCGGTCAATATTAGGGCTAAACGATATGAACAATTTATCAAAATTTAATTTCTGTCCTGAAATTGCCACACAGTCTTATAAAATTTGCTTCAATTGGGTGGCTTCCCTCTGGGCGGCTTCTCCAAATATTAAAGTATCATCAGCAAAGAGTAAATGGTATAGAATTGGTGAGGTCCTTGCTTTTTCCAGCCTTGATATTTGTATATTTTTTTAATCTTTTCATGTAGCATAAATGAAAGGACTTCACCTCAGATAATGAACCAATATGGCGATAAAGGATCACCTTGTTTGATACCCCTCATTTGTATTGATTCTCCAAATATGTTCCCATTCAGCATGAAGGATAATTTAATTTAAGAAATGTATCTTTCGATGATGATATGAATTGTGACTGAAACCCCATACTTTTCAAAATTTTCAGTAAAAAGGCCATTTAACCCTGTCAAAGGCTTTACTTATATACATCTTGAAAGACATATATCCTTTATTTTCCTAATTTCTTTCCTTTAATATAATGGTGTGTTTCATGGGCCACAAGGATATTATCTTAAATTAATCTATTTTTAACGAAAGCACTCCGGTATTCCGAAATTTGGGTGATATCTCACATGTGTTAGTATTTGTATTCATGACCTGACTTAGATTTGTGAAATTCTTAGATTCCCCTAATTTTCTCTGTTATGATTAGTGTGTATGATTTGTAGATTAAATTCTAGTATGATTTATGCCATGGCATGTTTTATGATGCACACATGATTTCATTCATTGCATAATATCGTGCTAGGCTTGAATGCTAATTTGGGCGTGTTAGGTTATTGCTATTGTAGTCTTGTGAGTTCCGGGGAGATGTATGCATTGAA
>JAULKM010099766.1:0-10748 GCA_032355605.1 Rubia tinctorum
CGGGTTGCATGAACCGGGTTATAAAATTTATAACTACTACACGTTGTATAATAAAACTTTAATATTGCAACAAAGACATTTTGTCTTTTATTATTTTAATTAAAACTCATCTTTCCATAAACCTATGAAAAGATCGTCTTTCCCAAGACTTTGCCTAGTATTTTTATTTTAAATAAATAATCATCATCATTATCCAAGGAACATCTGCGCTATAAATACTTCAAGTGTGAAGATTGTACACCTCAACTTTGGATCCTAGGATTTCTTATACCTAAAGAATCAGACAAACAAGAAGCAAACCCCATTACTAGGATTCCATACTTGTAAGATGGATCATCGTAGGTATCCAATACGGAGTGTGAATTTTTTTGTAAAGGGCAATTAGTTTTGCATCTGAAAGAAAGGAACCATACTTCTATATCCCAAATGCCAAATGTCACTTTATTATATTTTCATGTATAAATTTCACTCTTACCTTTCTCTATATAATACTTACTTAAAAATAATGAAACTATTTTTTATTTATAAATACTTTTAAAAAAAATGTAACACCTGTTATTCAAAATATAGGGAAGCCGAGATTACACTACAAGTAAACGACATCATTCTAATGAGTCACGACATGAAAAGTTAGAAATGTTCACAGTTATTGTAAAATGAGATGAAATATTTGATATTGCAATTCGCTCTCAATTAAACAATATTTCAGGGTATAACTTCAGCTATCGAAATCTTGATCAGGATTCTACGATTCCACAATTTTAATTAAGAAAATCGATTCTCATATTCGATCCCACTATAGTAATCAAAATTGTAAATTGTAAAAAATTTATAAGCTTACTTTTAAAATATTTGATAAAAATTATATCTGTAATCTTTTCCTACCCATCACGATCATATCCACATAACAAGACTTTACCAACGTGCATAACTCACATACTAAGTATGTATCTTATTCAACTTTGAAAGGAACTGGTAAAGCGTATTTGGAAACCAGTCCAGCACACGACAAGTCAACTCATAAGGTTAACCACTACAACATCGGGGTCCAACAACACAACGTGCTTCAACACTACGTTGTACGAGACCACAACAAGATTGCACAACTGGGCCAAAGAGAGTGTGGGGAAGCTGGAGTACAAAATAAAGCAAGTAAAACAACAGCTAGACGCGAAGCAAAGGCAAAAACATGCAGAAGGTATGCGAGGAAAATCAAAAGAACTGGAACACATGCTCATCATGCAAGATGATTATTGGAAGACAAAGAGCGAACCCAAAGAATGAGACAAAAATACAAAAATCTTCCACAAATGGGTGCAAGAAAGGAAAGGGAGAAACTACATTACCCGGCTCAGGGACGAGGGAGGAACGTGGATATCAAAATAGAGTGACCTTCAACAACTGATCTACAATCATGTAAGCTCGGTCTTTGTCACAGAATCGGTAGTGCCGGAAGATGCCGATGGACAATCAACTGTGCAGGATATGCTAAACCCCATAACAAATGGGGTCGATTTCAGCCAGCAGAGGGAACTGGAGAGTTCAATAACCCCACAAGAAATAAAACAACCATGTTTCAAATGGGCAAATGGAATGCACCGGGGCCTGACGGACTACCACCGGGCTTCTACCAACACTATTGGCTGGAAGTAGGGGAAGAAGTAACGAATGCAGTCCAAAGGTTCTTCCTCACATCAACCATGCCAACAAAGAGGAATCACACAACTCTGGTTCTCATCCCAAATAAAATATGCCTAAAGGAACCGGCAGACATGTGCCTGATAAGCCTATGCAATGTTACTTACATAATCATCGCGAAAATCCTGGCAAATAGAATTTAAAAAGTTACGGGGTTTCTCATCTTAGGAAATCAGTCGGCCTTCGTGCAAGGAAGATATATTGTCGAAAAATCCCTTATTGCACACGAACTCATTGAATTCATTCGCAAGAAGAAGACAGGAAAACAGGTGCTGGCAGTAATGAAAATTGACATGAGCAAAGCATACGACCGAATCTCATGGGAATTCCTTGAAAGCATGATGCAGCACATGGGCTTTCCGCCAAAGTGGATAGGTTGGGTCATGGAGTGTGTCACTACCGTATCCTACTCCATCAAGCTCAATGGGACGAACTTAAGGCCTTCCAGACAAAACAAGGTCTCAGACAAGGGTGCCCACTATCACCGTTCCTTTTCATCATATGCCGGGAAGTTTTCTCATCAATGATAGCGTCATAGGACTTCCAGAATGTCTGCCCAGGTGTAAAAATAGGCCTATCAGTTCAACCAGTTTCACACCTCATGTTCGCAAACAACTGTATCCTCTTCTTCAACATTTCAGAAAGAGGATCAACAAAGCTGGCGCAAACTCTCAATCTCTTTGTGCCCTACTCAGGACAGAGAATAAGCTTCCAAAAGTCTGCGATCCTAGTCAGCCCAAACACAAAGGCATCAACAATGGAATGGCTTAGCCAAACCTTCAGAGTCTTTGCAGACTTACTAATGGGAAAGTTCCTAGGCCACGACATGGATTTCGCCAGATCAAAAGTGGGTATGTTGAACAAATTAATCCAAATAGTAAAGGCAAAGACATCCATATGGAAGAATAGAGACCTTTCAGTTATGGGAAAGGGTTACCCTCAGCAAACATGTCTTAGCATCAACAACCCAATATACCCTTAGTACCTTCCGCATACCCTCCACAGTTGCAAAAAAAATAGTTACCTCACCAGATTCATTTGGGAAGGGGACACAGATTGAATAGGGATACACTGGAAGTCATGGAAATTGATGTGCCACTCCAAATGGCAGGGGGACTAGGGATGTGCTCAACATAACAGATGAACCAAGCTCTGCTAGGAAAACCAGCTTGGAAGCTTATCACGGACAAACATTCCTTCTTTTCCAAACTGTTCCTAAACAAGTACTGCAAAAAAAGGACTTCCAAAAGGTCAAACTAAAGCAAGGTGCTACGTGGGGATGGAGGGGAATCACCTGGGGGAAGAGAACTCGTCGAGAATGGGCTCAAATGACAAGTAGTTGATGGTAATGGAATAGACATGTAGGATGAGTAGATCTCAAACCACAATAACCCAATAAGGTACGAGAGACAACTTCTGCCCCAACTCAGATTCAGAGTTAGTGATATGATTGATAATACCAAACAATACAGATTTCCCCTTATCAGACTGTTCTTCAGCACAGAGATAGTATATGAGATTGCAGGCATCCACATCCCACTCGCCCCTCTTAGGCCAAAGGACTATCAATTCCGGGAGAAGGACTGGTTGGGAAAGTATAAGGTCAAAAGCTGCTATCACGAGGCTTGGAACATAAGAGATCAACAGAAACCACCAGGCTCAGCCCCAACAGAAAACGGTGAACCAGGTAAACACTTATGGAAAAAGTTGTGGAACTTAAAGATCCCAGAAAAAATCAAGCTTCTAGTGTGAAGAATTGTACAAAACGCGGCACCCACAGGTTCCGCCCTGAGGAAAAGAAACATGGAAGTCTCATCCATTTTCCAACTGTGCCACTCTCAAGTGGAAACTCCAACGCATATGATATTGGAGTGCAATTTCGCTAGGAGAGTATGGAGAATATCAAGATTGGGCTTTGACTTCCGACAGGGCAATCCGATTCAACTCAAAACATGGCTAACAGAATGGTTCGAGACCGCATCGGAAGTTGAGGACATTAATCTCACATGTCTCACCATATGTGCAATATGGCGTGCTAGAAACAAAACCACGATAGAACAACAAGAAGGTTGCGTGGAAACAGACTTAGCCACCATCAGGGCCGCACAATTGAACAAGACCAAGATCCAACAAGGTCAGTGATGGGAGAGGACCCTAATTTGGAACAGGATACACTAGAACAGAGAACATGGGGAAACTAAGGATTGGAACCAAAGCGAGCAAAGGTAGGTGACATACAACTGATATGGAACACTCCGGATGGGCACCAAGACCCCATCTATACCAGTTGGACACGCATCAACACTAATGCGGTCTTCAGAATACAAGATGGAAAAGTAGCTGCAGCATGGTGTGCAACTCAAGGAGGATCTGAGAATGGTTGGAAAGGATTGTGTAACTTTCAAGCGTTATCGGCAGTCCAAGGCATAGAGCGAAAACACACGTTTGTGTGCGAATGGATTGCGAGATGACTCTCAACCACATACATAACTTCCCAAATGTCCCCCAAACTTTCAAGGGACTGCTCATAAGTATCATAATGTTGGCAATTGTGTTCGATAGATTAGATATAATTAAAATCAACGGAGAGGTTGTAATGAATGTCTATAATATAGCTCGTCATGTAATAGGTGACTTAATCCACCAAAACTCCATGCTAATATAAGTGTCCGACACTTTATTTCAATTTTTTTATAAAAAAAAGGACTTCTTTTACTATTTACCTTTTCAAATTAATCATATTTATCCAAGCGTAAAATCAAAGAAGAAAATAAACACAAACACGCGCGCACGCGCACGCGCACACACATGCAGTACTGGGCTGTCAACATTTATGGCATCAAGGGTGGCAATCGCGACCATCAGTCAGTAGGTGAAAAAGGGTCTTCATTTGACACTAGTTCAGTATAAATATCTCTTCTTTACAGTTCTTCACTCTTAAGTTAATCCCTTTTCTTCCTTCTTGGTCGTTGAATCACCAGCTGAAAACCTCAGGTTTTTGCTAAAAACTCTGTTTTTATGTTTGTGTTTAAATTTTGATACCAATATGTTGCAGTTACAACCCGTGATCTGTTCCTGTCAGCTATTGTAAATGCTTGATGGGGTTTTGTTCTAGATTCCAATTTGTGGGATTTTTCTTTTTGTTTGTTGGGAAATGCTAAGCATTGGATGGAAATTTCCTTGATTTTTTGAGAAGGGATTTTGTTGATTTGGTGTGGAAAGACTGCATTTTGGTGCGTTATAGGGACCTTGAAATGGGTTTTGATAAGTTTGGACTGTTCTTGACTTTGTTGGGATTGGATAAGGATCTTGCTCTAGGGAAATGTAACGCATTGAATGAAATTTTCCTTGATTTTTATAGAAGGGATTTTGTTGATTTTGTGTGGAAATACTTCATCTTTATGTGTTATTGGAATCTTGAAAAGGGATTTGATTAGGCTGGACTGTTCTTGACTTTTTTGGGATTATATTAGGATCTTGCTCTAGGGTTCCATATGCATGGTATGTGTTCAGAAGCTGCCTTCTTTTGCTGTTGAATTCTGTCAAATTATGAGCTGCATATGAAGGTTTCTGCAATCACTTCGCCGTGTAGATTTGAGCTTAGTTTTTGGTAGTTTGAATTCTTCGAGATATGTTCATCGTCTTTGTAATGAAACTTGCATTTTATGTTTCCCTAAATTTGGAGGTTGCTTATTGATTTTATAATGCTAACTTGTTTTTAAATAGACGATCATTGCTTCCAAGTTGTCATTGCTTCTAAGTTTTACCACCTCTTCTTGAAGGTTACTTTGCAAATAATCAGTGACGCTGATGTTCTGGTTTTCGTTCTTTAATTGATATTTAACGAACAATGCAGGAGCTTTATTAGAAGATAGAAGAGTTCAAGGTGCCAATAGTTTTCTTGTTTTGGTTTGGCGAACATGGATCGGGTTCGTCAAGGTGATTCCTTCGCCGTTATAATTTTTTTGTGGGGTCGTGGTGCATATATCCTTGGGGAACTGGCAAAAAAAAAGCATACAAACACACACTAGTAATAAAATTCAACCTTTATAGTTTAAATGCTATAGCTGTATTTGCTTATACAGCTATACTCTATGCTTGGATTCAGTAACTGCTCTGATGTCTGTAGTTTTGTTTTCGTGAACTTGGTTGCAGTTTAGTTATCCAAGTTGCAAGTGGTTAGGCGGCACATTCACTTATACTGTTACCTCGATGTATCTAGTAAATAATTCTTCGCACAAACGCACATGGTGACCTAGTTTATGGTGTGGTTCTGTTATGGTGATTTTAGGTGATTTAGTAAATTTCCCCATGCTCTATTTTCAATTAGTTAATGTTTTCCCTGGGCCTAAGCAACACAAACTCTTATGATAGGTACAACCAGTTCTTTATTATCTTGTGAATATATAGGTCCGGTTTCTTCTGATGTTAGTGGCTGTGATTGTGGACGAAAAATGTCACTGATTCTAACTTTGTTACCTTAGCTATCAGCTGCCAATAATTTGTGCTAATGTCAGAAATGTTAATTTTGAGCTGTTCTTTTGTTCTGGCCCAGCATTAGAAATTTAGAAGGTCATCACTCACTAAGGGTCTAACAAATTGTCGGTTGTAAATATGGTTTTCCCTGAGAAACTATTATCTTCATGGATTTTCATTTTGTTTGATCTACTACTTGTAGTTGAGTTTGTGACTGAAGCTTTTTCATCAATGCAGCACTCTTAAAAAACGGGAAGCATCAGAACCAAGAGAAACCCTGTATCGGAGATGAAGAGTATGGTCAGCTTGGGCTGTTTGATAAACCTCTTCCTTGTTATGGCTGTGGAATCGGATGGTTTTGGTGAGTCTTTGCTCTACTTCATACCTCAAGTTTAATTTGTGTTGTGTTATGTATCTTTTGACGACCGATTCTTCGTGCAGTTTTTTGCTTGGATTTCTATTACCACTTTTGTGGTACTATTGCACGATTCTTTACTTGGGGAACTACTACCTGAAGGATCCCAGAGAACGAACTGGCCTTGCCGCGAATGCAATAGCTGTGAGTCTCTTTTTCCATTCTCCTAAACCACGAACATTTCGCTTTCTCCATCTTTCGCAGGTTCAGTTAGCGTCATTTCATTTCTTAAGTGCCTTTGTGGTGAATAGATTCATAGAGTAATCCAATGCATCAGCTTTAAGATTCTTGTCCGGGATATTACCATCTGGAGATGATTAGGTTATCTTGATCGTGATTGCAGGCTCTGATACTTACCGTTGCAGTCCTGATCACACTGGCAGCTATTTTCTTGTAACGTATAGTCTTAATCCTCGAGCCATTATCTGTACTTAAATCCGCGCCACTAGTTTCAACTACATCGTAGAATATTTAAACTAAGATTAGCGGCATTAGATCTTCAGAGGTGCCAATCCATTTCATGGAGATTAGACTACTTCTGCGGCCCTGAAAAGTGTATAGAATGCAATCAACCAAATGCAGAAACAGTAGTATGATTCCTTTTGCAACGTTGTACAGTAGTGGAAACATTTCTACTTTCCAGATGTTTGCATTTTGCATATGAAGGCAACTATAGGTTAGCTTGAAAAGGTTGGAACTATGACTTGAGACGCGTTTGGTTTTGTTATTATAGTTATAGGTGAAAAATAAGGGCTGCCAAACAGTCAAAATGAAGGGCAAATTAAGAAAAGAAAAATGTGTTCCCTTAACCCTCGTATCCTTCCTACTCCCTCCGTTTCCATCTAAATCGATTATTTACTTTTTTTTAGAGTCAAATTTTGTAAATTTTGATCATAAATATAAAATAATAAATAAATAATAAATATGTTATCTAAGATATTGTTAGATTTGTCTTAACATCTATTTTCTAAATATCAAATTTTTATGCGGCACTGTCATATGTAACTGGAGATATTTACGGTCAAAATGCTTATTAAAGATCGTGAAAAAATAAATAATCAATTTAGAATGAGACGGAGGGAGCATGTGACAATGTGACTCTCATATACAAATATAACCTTATATAACTTGAGTAAGTGCACATATAACCCTGAGATAAATTTTAGTCCAAAAATAACTTTAACTACTTTACATAAGTGCAAATATAATCCTAAAGACTATATTTCGACATTAACTGATCATTTTCGGGCATTGATCGACTGGAAATGACCAAAATGCCCTTACAGCCTAAACCAAAAACTTGAAAGACAAAAATGCCCTTTGCCAGCTGTTGTTCTGCCATCACCACTACCAAGTTGCCGCCGGCCAGTCACTGGTCCACCGTCGCCCCTGCCGCCACCCCCACCTATTCCACCATCAGTCACCCCCAACGTCCACCCCCCTCAAGCCCCGCCTGCCCCGCCGTCGGCACCATTACCCAGCCCGGCCCACCATCACCACCACCACCGAGCTTCAACCCCCGCCACCCCACCGGCACAATGCGAACCCTAGCCTAGCCACCTCCCCACAATACGAACTCTAGCGCCACCTCCCTAGCCCCGCCACCCCCACAGCGCAAACCCTAGTACTCAATTCCCTTTGTTCTCCAGAATGCCACCTCCCGACGCCAATCGACTAGAGGATTAGCAGCAAAGATCGACGGGAGGGTGGGATTAGGGCAGATCGGCGAGAGGAGGGGTAGCATGGAAAGAAGAAAAGGTGGAGGAAAAAGGTGGGCGATTTAGGGTTCACCTTTTTTTAAGGGGTAAATTTGTCTTTTTTATTATAACTCGGGCTCAAACTGCCGGATAAGGTTATATTTGCACATACACCAACTATTTAGGGTTAATTTTGCACTTTAAATTACCACGGAGTTATATTTTATGTAGGGTTATATGTGCACTTATCTCTTCCAAATTCTTTTAAAAGTTTGAATAATTTTAGGGATAAATACAATTATAACTCTGACTTTAGGCATAAAGTGCTAATATAACTCTGCAATCTCAGAAAATGCCAATTTAATCCTAACTAATCATTGTATGTGGAAATACACCTAATCTCAATCTTTTTCTTCTTCTTCACTGCTACTCCTCCGTCGAGAACCGCCACCGAAAAATGCCGCCGCCGGAAAATGCCGATTTGCCACTGATCCCTATCTTTTTTCTCCGATATGCCACCCCTCCCAATCTCTTCCCTCCCAATCGCTGCCACTCATCCGTTTTCTTTTCTCCTCCGCCGCCGCTTGCAACCCTAGCCACAGTCCCACCGTCGTACCTCAGCCCCTCCCTCCGCCTCCGCCACTGATTCCTCTCCCCCTCGTTGTGCTCCTCATCCTTCCCCGACCTCCACCAACTATAGCCTCCGCCACTAAATGATTTATTATAAATTTTCCAACATGTGTAATTCTCATATACATATGAAACAACTAATTAATTGTTTAAATTATAAATTATGTTATATGTTTAAATTTTTGTTCATAATTCATGCATCGGTACGGGTATTGTCTAGTATTAACTATTGTATTGAAATACTTTATGTTACAAAAAATATAGTGATAAAAATATGAATCAATGATTATTTAATTAAATTGATAAAAATGTGTATTTTTTAAAAGGAAGTATCAAAAGTTTTCTTGGTTATAAATAGAGGTATAAAACAACATATAACATAATGGTATTCTCAGTGAAATTTTATAATAAAACATTAAAGTGAATGATGTGGCATTAATGAAAAGACTAAATCACTAATCACATTCCTTAAAATGTGTAACTAACAATGAATATATTAGACTTTATTTTAATGTCACATTACTCACTTTGATATTTCACTATGAAAGTATCAATGAGAATATCATTCTCTATGAAAAATAATTAAAAATCTAAATTAAAATAAGTTAATTAACTATAAGCAAAGTGACTTTGAAGTCAAGACAAGGTTTTAACACCAATGTTGTGGACGTTGTAATATAAATTATCATATAAAAATACTTATAGAAAAATAAATTTGCAACTCCATTTATTTCAATAGTCTTGCTCAATTCAGTTACAATAATCACGTGTTTGAAAAAGTTGCCATGTAATTTTTATTTTTCTATACTGAGGGTAGATGTTAACAAAAATTAGCCATGTATTCTGAAAGAAAACCAAAAGCAACGAACTCTTACAAGATGAAATGTCAAAGAGTTTGTCTACACCAAGCACAAATGTAAACAAAGTCATATATTTTAAAAATAAATGTAAACAAAGTCATACAATTAAAAATTAACAATTTATTAATAAATTGGTTGTAGGGAAATGCGTACGACAAATAAACAATTTTTTTTAAAAAAGAAATATACTAATTGATGCACTTTTCAAATTTTAAGAAAATAATTGTGCATTAAATACAAATTGTATGTAATGAACAGAATTTGAAAATGAGGTGTTTTTGTTAGTGGAAATCTGACATAACAATGTGACTTGCTAAAGTTCGGGGATGCCACATGACCAAAAACTTGCCGCTTTTGTTATTATTATAGATTATAGATGGTGAAGTCAGTTAAATGCTTGCAACTTGCAAGCATCACCTATCCATGGTAGATTGAAGAAAATACTAGAATTGCAAGTTGATGAATACGTGTCATGGACACCTTAAACATTACCATGCAATCTTCTACTATAAATACTACAGTATCATTGTGAGCTCATTTAAAATCACACAAAGAGAAATCACCACCTCCCTTACCAAAGCCAAGTTTAACTTCAGAGGAAAACTTCCCGGTCCTGTAAATTGTAATAATCCACAACAATCTTAAAAGGTGAGTGTTTTCATCGCACTAGCACGAATTGAATTAAAATTTATAATTGCATGTCATTTTATGCCTGTTAATTTTAAATAAATTATTAGAGAATTTTATATAATGCATGAAATGTTTATACATATTATGCTCGTTTCATGTTTATTGTTTTGCTTCATATTAATTAAGCATGGCGTGTAGTTTATCCTACAGTGCTTATTATTACTCCCTTCGTCCCAACAGAATTGGTCACTTTACTTTTTCAAAATTGACCGTAAATATATATTAATCTATATATAATAAAAATATCATGTGAGATCTTGTTAGATTCATCTTAACATCTAT
>JAULKM010099768.1:0-10746 GCA_032355605.1 Rubia tinctorum
TTACAAATAAATCATCACAAATAACCCACTTTACCCATTAAAAATCGTCATTCAATTCCATAGTCCCCGACGTCATCCCGGAGTCCTCGCTATCGTTCAAGCCATCAAGTCGTCGTCATCGATGTATTCCTCGTCGTCGTCATCGATGTATTCCTCGTCGTCGCCGCTGCTCTTCTCTCCGCCATCGAATCTTTTAACGCTCATCGTCGCTCCCATCGCTCGTTATCACCGCTCTCATCGCTCGTCGTCGCCGCTCCCATCGCTCGTCGTCGCCGCTCCCATCGCTCGTCGTCGCCGCTCCCATCATCGTCTCTTTGCACGAACGGCGGCGAGGATTTCGATCAACCGGAGCAGAAAATTCCGATGGAGGCGGCGGTTAAGTAGGGTTATACATTGGGTGATTGTGAAAATTTACGAGAAGTAGCTTTGATTTATCAAGATAAAGGATGAGCATCATATTTAGGGTATTATTTTGGGCTTCAGATTTTGGGCTTAGGGATATACGCCCAAAATTAGAATGGTTGAGTTTGTAGTTTTGTTAATTATAAGTAAGGGTGTGTTTGTCATCTCATAAAAGTATTCAAGCCAAACTTTTCTAAAATAAGAAAGTGTGCAGCTTATACTGGGATGGAGGGAGTATTAATTTTCGACAACCAGGAGTGACATACTCCCTCCATTAAACTGCCTATATTTTTTCCAGATATCTAAATTGATATATAAACAAGAGTACGTCTCTTGGAATACGGTATTTTCTTAATTTAATGAAAAACTAAGGTTTAAATGGGAAATTATAAGAAATTAACATAAATTTTTTAGTTGAATTGATATGGTCATAAATTTATAACTACTCCACGTTGTATAATAAATTTTTAATATTGCAACTAAAATCTTTTATCTTTCTAAAATTTTAATTTAACTCCGTATGGAAAGACGGTCTTTCCCAAGACTTTGCCTATAGACAATAATATTATTATATATGATATTATTATAAATAATTAATTTTTATAAATTATTATTATAAATTATTATTATACATAATTAAATACACTAACAGATAAACATAATTTTTAAAAATTGTGAAAAATATTTTTTTTCTAAGAAGCAGGGTTGTTGGAGTGTTGGTAATTAAAATGAAGCAAATGCATGGGATCATCGTCATCATTTGATTTCATTTCACATCTGTAAGTGACTTTATTAAATCCTTGCAACTGCCTATCATCAGCTAAATTAAAAACCACCTCATTTGATGAGCTATGAATTTATGTCCCTCTTCCTTCATTTATTGTTATGTAGCAGTGTACTATTTTTCCAAAGGAACCAAATCTGTTCCACTGAACTTTCATGAATTCAATTCAATTCAATGACCTCTGAAACTTAACCATATATTTCAATCTATCAGAATTGCTCATTTACTTTCTTTTGTTTTCGTAATAGAAAATTTTATTTACATCGATAAGTGTCATATATGTGCTGTTTTAGTTCGTATTCAGGAAAGAAGACATTTCTACCACTATAATATCCTCAAAAGGTGAAAGGTATAAAACTTATACCATATACATATATGTAACAGGTTTATAAATTTACTTTCGGCATTTACTTTTAATTTTTTTAAATAAAAAAATCAATCATACCAAGATGTTGGGAAAAACGGTCAGCGGCGATTACAATGAGTGAAATTGACATCCAACCTAACTAGCCTCTAGCAATAACTAACATATTGCAAGTATATCTAACTTACATGTTAACCAGCCTGATCGTCTGTACTATTACAGATTAGATATCCAATAAAAACTGTAGTATCGTTCTCAGGGATATTAACTTGCTTCCCGCGAAAATCATGACCACTTGGCAGAAAAGAGCGTATCACGCATCAATATCACTGCGCCAAACATGAATCTTCTACAACTGTAACACCACTTGATCCAACCACGATTTATGTTGTCAAAACTGTAAACTCGTTGAAAAACAAGCAGATCTAAACAAGCAGATCGAGAACAATACATCAACGTAAACAACTAATTCGAGCTATCATACATGAATACAACGATGTAATCGATCAGGTCGAAGAACAAAACTAATCTCTGGGATCTGAACTGATTTAAAATTAATTGAACTGAATAATGATAATAATTAAAGGTAATTTTTGTCAAATAAAAGGCAAAGTTTTGGGGAAAATCTTCTTTCCATGTGCCTATGGAAAGACGGAGTTGAATTATAATTATAGAAAGGTAAAAGGTTTTACTTGCAATATTAAAATTTTATTACGCAACGTGTAGTAGTAATAAGTTTATGACTCGATTAATGCAAGCCAAAATTTTATCTTGATTTCTTCTAATCTGCAGTGGTCTTTCCATAACTTATAGAAAGATAGTTTTTCAAAAGACGAACTCAAATAAAAATTAACTCACTCATATTAAATTAAATTTAAATGCAGTTAATTAAGTTGAGAAAAATATGTCCTTGCTATTAAATGTTTTGTAATTAAAGTTTTGTTTTAGTGACGCTCAATCTTAATGAACAAATGAGACATGCCATTAACAAGGAGAAATTCAATTCTCATGCATGAATGAAAATTGAGCCATTTTAACCTCTTGATCAATACCGTGTATCTAAAAACATTAATTTGTCATGAACGTAGCCCTTTTCCTTCACAATAATACATTAATGTGTTTGAAAATTCAGACAACTAAACATAATTAAATTATTCAGAGTTATAACACCTATTTTAAAAAAAAATAATTGGTACAATAGATTCTCTTGTCTATTTTTAATTCTTGATGGGTATGAGTAAAATGGGTAATGGGTCAAATGAAAAGTTGAAAATATGGGTTGGGTTTGTGAGTTGACCGCCGGTTTTCCTGTATAGGTTGAAAATCACGGGTTTACTTAGCTATATGAGTTGGTATATAAACCCATATTGGTTCATATATGGGTTGGAACTCGCAGGTTTACCCATTTTTTACCCGCGGGTTGAGTGTGTTTCAACCCAACCTGGTTTGATTCATTGTTTGATTTGACCCGTCAAAAAATTGATCATACCCATATTCTTTACCCATATTACTCAACTCATATTCGACCCGTTAACTTATTTGTCACTCTTAATTAAAATCAACGACGAAATTTTTTTATATCCAATCCTTTATATTAATAATCAGATTGGTAAAGGTATAAATTCATTGACTTGAGACTGTGCTCCAAACTTCTCCTATACAAGTTGCAAGGTCATTAGAAAGACACGTCAAACACACAAAATTTGAATTAACTACACTTTTGATCAATACAAAGGTAAATATAAATATTAATACGCTCTTTCACTAAAAAAATTGATTCGTCTATGAAATTATAGTTTTACTACTTATCTACTCTCTCAGTCCCAGTCAATTCTGCATATTTTGACTTTCGTCAGTTGACTCAAAAAAAGTTTGATCATTGATATCTATAATTGTGTGTAAATACAATTTATGAAAAGTTGACATTTTAAAAATACATGCTATTACAAATCTAAAAATATCACATATGAAAATATCCTACTTATTTATCAATTCAATTTTGAGGTCAAAGTTAAGTAATTATGACTAAGTGAATAGTTAAATTACAGATTTGGCTGGGACAGAGTGAGTAGTCTAATCCAATTTATTCGTTCCAACATTGCCAAGTACGTTAAAACAAAAAGTTGACACAACAGATTTGGTTACGCAGTTTGGTGAAATCACCTACATCTGCGGGCCTTGTCCAATTCAGAATAAATCCACTAATAAAAAAGACACATTACAAAGTACAACATACAATTATACTTATCTTTACTAATCACAACTATGGATTACGCAAGCTCCCCTTACTACCGATCCGCCTTAATCAGACTCTCTCTGACCTCGAAACTCGTCGAAACTGAATCTCCTCCTCCCGAGAAATTAATGTATATGAGTCTGAATTTGATCAACAAATTATGATCATGTTGGAATACAGACGAAAGCTCTTGAGCACTTCTCAGAGGATGCAAAAATCAGGATTCAGATTTTTTTCCAATTAAAAGCGTAAGTAGCTCAACTAAATTGTATTCTATTAATACCCCCGAACAATTTGGACTTCTCCATCTTTGTCTCCTAAATATTCCATTTCCAAATCTACTTATGAAGCATATCACAATCTCTTGAATATAGGGATTTTGCTTATCAAACCAAATCCCTTAAGAATAAAGTTTTTTTCATAATAAATCCAATTCTCTAATTAGAAGTAGGGATTCTACCATAATAAATATGCTTAAATCTCATTTATCCAGAACATTGCATTATTTTCAAAAAAAATAATTTCACCACAAAAGCAATATTCTTCACACGTAATATTTCTTTCCTTATTCTTCACATGCTTGAAGTCTTGTGTACATGAAAACAATTCCCATTCCATTTTCAATTCTGACTGAAATCAAATTTCATGAAACTAGGAATTACCAAATCAAATCACATAAAATAATAAATTAATATATTCTCATCCAATCAAACTAATTAAATCCTGTGCAAAAAGGATGATATCAAATCAATTTCAAATTCATTAAATTCAATCCAATCACATAAATATAGGAATTGATATATTTTTCAATCTCAAACTTGGACAAAATATGTCAACGCGGATTTCTTCACTAATTTTCATATGTCGCACAAATTTCCTTCTGAAATGTTTCAACATAGAACATTTCATATTTACATAAATTTCACAAATTGCGAATTTACTCAATATGAACTTTACAGTCTCCACTAAATTTAAGATTCTTAACGAAAGTAGGAGAGATAAGCCGATATATTTTTATCGCCATGTTGGTGTACAGGAGTAATCAAATGTGCATACGAATGTGTCTAACCCAAACATCAACGAATGTGTCTAACCCGACAACATTACAATTATTACCGCAAGTGATTCCCCTCTCTCTCGCTCTCTAAGAACCCTCCTTCAACCAAAGGACCCAACCCCTAGCTGATTTGGGGAGGGGGTGCCGCCGGCGGTCCAGTGCTCTCCACCCTTTTATTTTCAGTCCCGTTTTTCTTTTCCTACTTTGTAGATTGAGGTAGAAGGCCATGAACAACTCATTCTGTCGCTACCATCCAGTATTCCGGCGACAACTCCGGCCTCCGGCCATGAGGCTTGGCTTAAAATCAATGAACCAACCATGGCGTTTGGCTTCCCCCGGACCAGAGGCACAAACTAGTCGATGACAAGCCGACCGGTGGAGAAGATTGATAAAGAACGGCAGAAAGCTTGAATTCAATGATGAAGTGACCAGTACGAAGGGCTGGTTCGACGAGAGAAACGGAGCCTGCACCGCTCCGAAGATGGAGATGGCAACTTGATCTGATCGTTTGCTTGATAAATGGTGCTCCAGCATATCCAGCGAGGTTTTGTTGATTCAAAAGGAGGTCCGGTTAGTCAAAAGGAGGTTCGACAAGGTCACCAACAGCATTGGCAGAGGCGTTCCGGTAGGCTAACGGCATTCCGACAATGGCAGCAGCGTCTAAGGTAAAGCTACAACTCCGGAAATATAAATGGTGGTCCAGGCAAGGTAAACGACGTATCCTGCATGGTTAACAACGTCCCCAACGTGGTCAACTACTCCGACGGGTTCGACAATTTTTTCGGCGGGTTCTATGACTATTTTGTCAAGGTCAACGACTTTTCCGGCAGAGTCAAGGATGTCGTTGGCCATGTCAACAGGCAACCAGCAGTCAATGGTGCTCTCGACTCGGTCAACAGAAAACAGGTAGTCATTGGTGGAACAAGCGGCGAACGACTTCTTCCCGGCTTGGCCTACCAGAAATTCAGGTCTACAGCACATCCGACATAACTTCTCTTTTAAATTCATCCCAAAAATCTACCCTCACCCCCACGTATTATCTCACTATCTTACAATATCTGTCGCGGGCTACTGTAGCCACGACAACCTCGTGGTGGTCGTGGCGGAGAGAAAAATGTTAATAGATGGTTGACTGATTGTTAGTAGTGGTGATAGATTGTGGGCAACAGTCAAAATAGGGTATGGTCGGCCAAAGTTACATGTTCTGGCCCACTGAAAATGGGTCTTTCTATAGTAGTTTAGTATTTGTCGAACGAAGCTTTCTTGTATACAGTGGAGCTCACGCTGGCCTGTAGCACCACATCTACAGCAGGATTGGAGGGCAATGCTCCTAAGACGATAGTTACTAATGGATTATAGAAAATTACGTAGTAGCATGACTTCCCATGATGAAAGGCACGGCTTAGGTAACTCCTTACTACTGGTTGGAGAAATCCAGCAACAACCTCCAAAAAATTTCTCCTAAACAAGAACTATAGAGTTGTTGCAACACAGTGGGAGGAACTTGGCCAACGATGAATAACTATGGAGGTACGCAGTACCG
Organism: Rubia tinctorum; assembly: GCA_032355605.1. Classification (NCBI taxonomy): domain Eukaryota; kingdom Viridiplantae; phylum Streptophyta; class Magnoliopsida; order Gentianales; family Rubiaceae; genus Rubia; species Rubia tinctorum. The sequence continues at coordinate 6,387 of JAULKM010099768.1, forward strand.
GACTGCTTCAAGACAAAACGAACATGCACTTGAACTACCCCCAACGACGTTGCACCGAAGATTAGAGAAATCCAGCAATAGCCTCTCCAAAACAATAGAGCTGATATAGCCTGGTGAAGACAAACTTTGGAAGGATCGAGTACCAAACTGCCGATATGGCATGTGGACTTCAATCAGGAAATTGGATTGAAAGGTTTATTAGAACCATATTTTCACAATAATAGACCTAAATAATAGAACCATATTTTCACAATAATAGAACCATATTTTCACAATAATAGACCTAAATATTAAACTAAAGACTAAATTGTATTGTGGTCCCCAACATATGTCGCAATACTATCTTTTGGTCTTCGGTGCCAATACTGCTTATATTTAGCAACTAGCAAATACAAAATGATTTGTTTGGTCCCCAAAACTAGATTCTGGTGGTTTTCAGGTAATGTTTATCTAGAATTACGTAAAAAGACACTTTTTCCCCTAACAATATAAATAAAAAATGGAAAAATGCAGGGTGGCATCCGATCTAGGGTGGCGAAGCAAAGTGGCTGCTTTGCTTCTGCTTCGTCACCGGCGATTCTCGTCTCCGACGGAAACTGCTTCTGCTTTTGCCGAGTGGCTGCTCTACTTCTGCTTCGTCTTCGATCCCTACTTCGTTTTGATCTTTTGCTTCTGCTTCTTCTTCGATCGTCTCTTTCGAGCCTCGTCCACCGCTTATACTCTCCTTCCTTCTCCTCCTCACCCTAATCGCCCTCACCCTCCTCCCCTCAGCCACGACGGAGATCAAAACCCTAACACAACGGAGTCTAATTTCTCGTCGTCTATCGTCCCTGCGAAAAACCCTAATCAAACATGGCGGAGTCCAATTTCTCTTCGTCCGTCCATCATCCCTGCGAAAATCCCTCTCTTTCGCAATGAGGAAGCTAGCTTCTCCTCCGCGAAAGCCAGCCAGAACAGAATCTGGAGAACGCGAGCTTCCCATTTGCGACCGACGGCCGGAACCACCGACGACGACAGACGGCGGACAGAGTTAGTTGCCGCTAGCTGGCTTGCCGGAGCTCCCTGCTTTACTGGAGTTTTATTGAAGACTAAGAGCTTCCTGATCGTTGTATTAAGCTCGTGGAGCTTCTTCGGAGACACATTGGAGACAAAGGAGACAAGCCGGAGACGACGGTAAAACAGAAAATATTTGAAAATATATTTAAATTATTAAAATTATGAAAATACCCCTGGATATATCGGAAAATAATTTCGGTTTACCTGAAACCCACATTTGGCAACCAAAAAATTCATTTTGTATTTGTTAGTTGCTGAATATAAGCGGTATTAACAATGTGGACCAAAAAATGGTATTGCGGAAAAAAACAATTTAATTACATCAAATAAAAATGAATTGATTAAATCGGTGTAAAGTTGATTTCATAAATAGACATACGGTAAAACAAATGGTCTTGTTTTACACCGTTATACGGAGTTATTTTATAATTGATATAATTAATGAGGTGATTTGATATTTGTTTTTCTTTATTGTAACAAGATTATTATAACTTTCTAAAATTTTAAAATCTATCGTAATGTATAAATAATTATACTTTAACCCTAAAAATGATTAAAATGGGATTTTTTATGATTGGTTTAACCGTTGGTCAATCTAACAAAATATTTTATGGACATAAAATATGAGTGTGTTTAAAAAGTAAAATTAAAAACGGAAATGTGTGTGTACGTGAGAGAGGAAAGATATTGAACTAGCTACCTGCCTTCATTAAATCATCTTGAATTCACTTGAATGCAGAATTCAAGGATGCGCATTGAAGCCGCCTCGCTTTCCACAAATTAATAAAAATTAAATTATAAAAACTACTCCCTTTCTTCTCCTTCTTCACGTGGTCTTATTTTAACTCGACTAACCATTAGATGGATCATTTATAAATGGAATAATCTGATATTTTTTAAATTTATTACAATAAGATTCTTATAACTTTGAAAAACTTTGAAAATGTATTATAAAATATATATAATTTAATTTAATTTTAAAAATTATTGGTCAAACGATTTTTTTATAATTAATCTAACCATTAGTCAGACTTTCTCCTCCTTCTTCAGTACTCACGCCACCGGCTTCTGTTTAATGCCATCGACCCACCTCCCTTTCTTTTCATTTATGCACCCCCCCCATAGGTATCTTCCCTACCGTACGTACCCACAATTATGTTTCCTTCATTGCATGCAAAATTCCCATTTTTCTTTTTAAAATTTCATCTTCTAGGGGGACAAATCTACAATAAATATGCATGGTAATAAATCAGTCAGTTTATAATTTGTATTATTTGTCCTGAAAATAAAAGACCTTTGCATGATGTCATGAATTGATATATGAATGGGGTAATAATTCTTCTGATCTTTTTAGATCGCAAAAATAAGTGCAGTGTTACTGCCAAATTCATAACAAATCTCATACAGGGCGAAGGATTTGTATATGGAAACACAGCCTTCTAAAAACCATAGAACAAGACTAGATACCTAAAGTAGCGAATAATTCGGATAGGAGGGTTCAAGTTTCATCTTGACCTTTTTGTAACTTCCTATGTGATCATTTACCTTGGTTAGGGGATCCATTAATAACCCCAACTCATCAGATGATGAGTTTTTCAATTAAAAAAAAATACTGCCAAATTCATAAGTATTGCTTGATGAATTCCTAGGGTGTTCTACAATGCTGTAAATGCTTTCATCTATAAATTACAAATTAAGCAGTTTTTTCATCCATAAAACCAAAGTCCTTAAACATTCAAAATCTGATTTAAAATAAAAAATAATTCAAATCTTTCCTCATTTCTATTAATCATAATACAAATTTCTTCGAATTTAAAAATTAAGCATTTGAACGAAATCACAATCGATGCTTAAAGGTAAAAATATATATTATTTTTATCACTAAGCGACGGATTTGAGCTGGTGTTCCAACACTACTCAACTCCCCCCATTGAATCCGCCCATGCTTGACAATACTGTAGATAACTTTATCTATAAATTATAAATGAGCAGTTTTTTCGTGTTCGATAAACTTGTAAAAAGTAACTTACTTTTAAATTGCAAGATATTTTTAGAAGAACGGGTGAAAGGGTAATCTCTTACTTTTTCAAGTAATCCAACTTGTAGACACATATCCAGCAAATACATATCTCAGGATTAAAGATTATTATAAACAGAAGAGTAAACGGTTTTCATAATTGGAAGCGTACTGGGAGTTAGGGCACATTCAAATTACACCCTCTGTGATTCTACCAAATTTCATTTTACACTTGAGATATTTCGTCACATGCTTTTCTCACTTTATACAGTTTATCTCCTTCAACAATTTTGTACTAGTCCTGCACTCTTCATAATCATTATTCATTGATTTACATTACATAAAAATTCCAAACGCCATAAAAATTATGAACAGAGGAATACAATATGCCTCTGTCTCATAATTATATCCTCATTTAGTATTAAAAACAATAAACAGTAATACACATGAAAGTCTAATTGGTTTTGAACGGACGTATTCACGTGTTAAGTATGATACACTTGAATATTATTGTTTTATCTAAATTGAATTGAATTAAAGTCAAATAAAATGAAAATATATAGTTATATTAATGGAACTAAATTAAATTAAGTTTTATTAAACTAAGCTGAAGTAGAACCAATTGAACTACAATTAAATTGAAAGGAGCATAGGAGTATTGGTGTATTTGGTGGGTTTGATAAGTTTTTTGCTTATTTATTAAAAAATGCTTATTTAAGAAGCAAAATATATCTTTTAAGAAAAAATATAAGCTGATCTTCCCGTACTTTCAAAATAAGCTAAAAAAAATTAATTTTATTCATAAGCACATTTTTGCCAAACACACTCGATATAGCATTATGAACAATAATCCTTTAGAACATAAAAAATGATGCTCCATCCTATCTACTCCCTCCGTCGCACCTCTAGTTGCACCGCAATCATTACCACGTTGTTCAAGAAACATGTTTGGAGGTTAACATGTTTACCTACGTATAATGACGATAAATAAAAAGTTGATATTAAAAAATTACTTGTTACGACGAATTGAACAATATCATGCATATACGATAATATTGTTTTTCATATATTTATTCAAATATACGGTCAAACTTTAATACTCCCTCCGTTCATTAGTGTTTGACACACTTTTTAACTCCCTTTTCTCTAGGCATGTTTGATCATTAATAACTTTTGCTACATATGTTAATATCATGTAAAATTTTAATATTTGGAAAGTACATGCTACGAAGAATCTAACGATATCTCACACGATAATATTACTACTTATATATTATATGAAATTTA
>JAULKM010099769.1:0-10746 GCA_032355605.1 Rubia tinctorum
TCTACTTAGTTGTATTTAGTGAGCATATTGGGCTTAAAAATAGTATCTTTGAGAGGTACGGCGACGACCTCCCAAACCTACATTTGAAACACTTACAAGCGTAGATTGAAGCACATACGAGTTGTACTCTAAGCACCTAGTTATTTTCGTAGTACACAAATGTTATAAAAGAAGAACATACAAGTTACATTTGAAGCACATGCAAGTGATGGTTGAAACACTTATAAGCTGTACTCTAAGTATCAAGTTGTTTACGTACCACATTCAAATTATAAAAGAATCACTTACATATTACATTGAAGCACTTATAAGCAATGGTTGAAGCACCTAAGAGTTATATTCTAAGCACCTATTTATTTTCGTAGCACAAGTAAAAGAAGCATATACTAGTTACATTTGAAGCATTTACAAGTAAATGTTGAAACGCCTACACGTTGTAATCTAAGCACCAATTTGTTTTCACAATACACACAAGTTGTACTCTAAGCGTTGATTGAAGCACCTACGAGTTGTACTCTAAGTACCAAGTTATTTTTATAGCACACAAGTTATAAATGAAACATTACATTTGAAGCACTTACGTGCATTGATCGAAGCACATAAGAATTGTAGTTTAAGCACCAAGTTATTTTTATAAAACACAAGTTATAAAAGAAAATTTATTTTTAAAGTACTTACAAGCAACGATTGAAAGAGTGCGAATTGTACTCTAAGCACAAAAAAAATCAGTGGCATACTAAACAAAAAAACTAAAAACTCATATAAAATAAGCTGTACACAAAAGTTTGAAGGAAAAGATTAAAACAAAGTGTATAGCTATGTGTCCAAAGTCTCGGAAGAAAGGGTTGGATTGCACTAAAATATGGAAGCTAACCGTCCGCAGGCATCTCTCAGTCATTACACGTGCTTAGTTCATGAACCTTTCCTAATCTATTAGACTAGTACTTCATCATCCTTTTTCATCCATCGCCATTGGACCCATTCAATTAATTAATTGAATGGTTTAGATCTGTTCTCACATAAGTGGGTGTTCTCGCCTAAGATCAGTGTTCTCACATGATATCAATTCTATATATATTTGTATTATATATATGTATATAGGGGAGGGTTCAGTTGAGACAAGAGAATTACGTAAGACTTAATCTGAGCATTTACTTTGTTAATTTAATGGCTAGAATTTAAAATTTACTAGCATAACTGTAGTAAATAATAAAAATACACGGATCCTTTTCTTGGGATCACGTGGATCATAACGAAAATCCGGATTGCGATGTCAAAACATAAATTGCTGCAAGTTTGCATTCCCACTTAAGAGTAGATCCGCACCTCAAGTCCTTTAGTATTTAAATAATTTGCCACCGCCTTGATTTCTGGATGAACACACCATTTATACAGTAAATATTTTCCTCATCCATTCCTATTTCCTACTACAACCACTAGCCATGTAACTATGAATTTATGTTGTATTCTTCCTACCAAAGTCTGAAACACCACACTCCCATGATTTAGGATATACACAAACTTAAATTATCACCCCAAAATGCACATAAGTACCTCAAATGATGTAATGACGTCCATGCGCTTCCAATTCAATTTAAATTACAACATCTGCTGTTAACCTAATTTATTGATTAACCAATCACTTCAACTTTTAGTATGTTACTTCCACTTTATTACAAAATGTTAATAATAATATTGCAAATTTATATAAGATAACTTCATTTCTTCAACATACTCTTTTGTAATCAATAATTAATAATTATATAAAAATAGAATACGATATTTGTCTCATCATAAAATTTTGTAGTGTGCGCCAATTTCTTATCGACTAAAACATTGACATCACCTATTTCGCTGATAAATTTCTTGTCGATGTTGCATCCAAAATGATTCTAGTGTGCGTTCATTCTTCTTATTCATATAGTTTTAAATTTATTTAAAATTGTATATGATAGTTAAACTTGTGTATTTTTTGTAGGTGTTTCGAGTATAATTCGATCATTGGCGCTTCACTAATATTTTGAAGGTGTTTTAAATTATACTTGTAAGTGCTTTAATTTATACTTGTAGGTGCATCGACTGTTGCTTGTATATCGATCAATAACAACTTGGAAAAAGTATACCTAAGAGGTGTTTTAAGGCATAATCCTTGAAGTTGTTTCAATAATAGGCTGTAGGTTCTTTAAAAATTACCTTTAAGTACTTTGAATTATCGATTCCTCAATGTATATTTGTAGGTACTTGAAACATACAGAGAAGGTGCTTCAATAATAGGTTGTAGATGCTTGAAAAATTACCTTTAGATACTTTGAATTATAGGTTCCTCGATATATACACATAGGTGCTTGAAATATGTCTTGAAATTTCTTCAATAATAGGTTGCAGGTGCTTCAATAATTACCTTTAGATACTTTTAATTTTTGGTTCCTCGATGTATACTTGTAGGTGCTTGAAATATGCCTCGAATGTGCTTTAATTATAGGTTGTAGGTGCTTGAAGAATTACCTTTAGGTATTTCAATTATATGTTCTTTAATTTTTACTTGTAGGTACATCAAGTATTACTTCTACGTGTTTCATTAAAAATATTAGAAAAAAATATACAGAAAAAGGGTTTAAGATATAATAATTTGTAGGTACTTCGAGGTCTAGTTACTGGTTCTTCAATAACTATTTAATTTGGAGCATGTAAATCCATACAAAATTGTGTTGATGTGGATATATGTAAAAGCTTAAGATATTGGCTTGTGCTATTGGAATCCCCCTCACAAGATTAAAAGATTATCTTTTATAATTGTTTGTGCTCATTCGGAGATTCCTTGTGTATAGCCTATACATAACCCTAATCATTTCTGTTGTACCTTTTAGAAGAAAATTGGCCCAGTGCAGATCCATGATACCATGATTTCAAGGAATTTTGAAGTCAATGTCAAAGAAGCCACTGAAACAATAAACTTGATGGGCTAAACGAGATCAATGGGCTAGGCGATATCCTAGGCTATGTCAGTTAGATCCACGTGAAAACCTATAAACGAGCTTATGTTGCATTAAATATCAGCCATTAGATTTCTTCTGTTTATGGTTCAGATTTAGTCTCTCATAAATATGTTGTCTCACAAAAGATGAGTGGTCTCATATGAGCTCAATTCTATACACATATATATAAACACACACACACAGATATATATATATATATATATATACACACATATATATATTCAATTTCATGCGTGTGTAGTTTTTTTCCTGCACGTTCTTCATTTAGGGTTTTAGTTTACAAAATATTTTTGAATTTGCATTTTATAATGATGTTGAGGATTCTAAGCTTTAATCAAAGCTTACGCAAAGGAAGTTATCCAGCTCTTCGCAAAAAGTCGAGGTAAAATTACAAATTCCTAGCTCTATATTATAATGCTTCATGTTCTTGTGTTTCGATGAAACTTCTCTTTGCATTGTTCATCTAAGAATTTTTCTACAATGTAGGAAATGGCCAAATGCATTCTACGCTGAGCATTTTTCATTTGTTTTCAGTTGTAACTATGTTTCTTTAGATGCGTGAGATTGAGGAGCCTCTTGGAACAGTTCATTCTTTATTTAAACTACTTCAAGTTGTTTTTGTGCCAGTGTGAGGCCTAAGGTGTCTTTAACTAGTTTTTTATCTGCAGTTGTCACTTTTCACCACTCCACTGTGCCCTGAGCTAGTTTTTTTTCTAGTGGTTTAGTGGGAGATTATCTCTAAAACCATTATTTCTTGACCTCCTCCTACAATCTTTAATATAACAGCCTATTTTGAAAAATATCTTATAGTACGAGGACATCCATTTGTATTCCACCTTCCACCATTGACTTTCGGTCTCTAAAAATTTATAACTCAAAAAAAAAGTTTATGATTAATCCCTTTGCAGCCACACCTTCTTGGCTCCACTTCATTTGTTTTCTTCTTAGTTTTGTCCATAGTAGCAATGTGTTCCATAAAGTCTTCTTTTGCTCAAATTGCATGGTTTCGGTTTGAGCGAACTCAACAAGCACTTGCTCTTTCTTGCTGAGAGCATAAGAATAATGTCTTGCGTACACTACTTTTGAACTACTGTAAAAAATCTCCATTACTACATATTTCTGTGTACTGAACATTTAATTATGCACACTAATTTTATAGTACTAGTCATTAAATTTAATAAGATTATAATTGGTTTGCATCTGTGTTTTATAGTACTCCCTTCGTTCCATCAAAACTTGCACACTTTCTTTTTTTGTTATCCCAGGAAAATCTGAAAATTTTCCATTTTAAGAAAACATTAACATCTTAAAAGACATAACTACCCCTTAATAACTTAAAATTCTATTCATTGGCCCAACCATTTCCCACCCCACAATTTCAACCCTAGAAGCATTCCTTATATCTTGTAATCCCCAATACTCCTCCAGTATTTCACCCTCGCCACCAAAAGTAATCTCCACCAGCGCAACCATAAATAGTCCAATCTCCACCACCACCACCACCACCAGTCCACAACTCACCTTCTCTAATCTAATCACCCCACCACCACCAGTGAAATCTCTAACCATGACAATTATTCTGTCTTCCGCCTTCCCATAAACAGACATAAATTATTCTATTGCATCGCATCCGACATGGATGCCATGTCCTTCGTCCTTCTCTAACTCTGCACCTCCAGCGGTGTCTTCTGAAGAAGATGTTGTATTAGCCAAGAATAAGTTGATTTGAATCATCACTTGAGCTCAGGGATTTCACCCAATTTTTGTGGCTATGTAACCGATGGTTATACTCTGATAGTTATGTCGGAGGAGAAATTGGGCATCTATGTGGCAGAGAGGTGGAGGCCCGAATGAGGGAGGGAGAAGAGAGGTACAGATGAAGAATACGGGAGCTAAAGCCGGGAGAGAATTGGAAAAAAGAAAGAAAAAACTAAAGGAAGAAGATACGGATATTATAGACTTTTTGCATCACTAAAATTAATTGGAACATTTTTCCCCATTTAGGTTTCCCTGGGACAGAGGGATTACTATTTTTTGTAGCTGTTATATCTAAGAATATTAATACCCATATCAAATAGAACTAAAAATATGCAGTTTTAAAGTACTAATTTTATATTACTGCAGTTTTATGTGTACTAAATGTTTGTACATATTTATATTTTGTTTCTTTAAAAAGGTTCAAGATGGAACCTAAATGAAGAGATCTTGAATTGATTGGTGCCGGGAATATAGAGGATGAAGGTTCATTAGTTGGTATATTTTTCGATTAACTTATTCTACATTAGTCTTTCTTTTCCTCAGTTCTCAATTCAATGATATATTTGGTTGATTAATGTTGTATATCGGTGTATGTAGTTACATTTTGATCAAGCCTAAAATATCATAAAATTAGATGATACGATGTTGTCTAAATATGTTCAGCTAGAGAGTTATTATGATGATATTTGTTTTCTTTAAATCTCCCAAATTCTTTTCTTTTCTTCACTGGTGATTGAATGTTTTGTCTACGCTCGAAATAATTTATCTTTTTCTTGAGGTTAAATGTGGTCTTGATTTCCTTAATTGGCGATTCTCGTAATTAAGTAGAACTGGATAGTTGCTGGTGTGTCCATTTTATATAGTTATTCTGGGACTGTTTGGATTCACTTTCATATACTTTTGTGCTTTAAATGTGTCATTTTTCCTTGAAATTCTCTAAGATGAGTTAAGAGCGATTTTACGCTTTTACTACTCTTCTAGGGGATTTTGTGAGACAAGGCAAATATATGAAGACTTTGATGACTATCTTTGAAGATTTGAAGACCTTGAAGACTACATTTTGAAGACAATGAAGACCTTGAGGACCTGAAGAAGGGAAGAGGAGACAACTACAATTAGACCAAGAAAGAAGACAACATTTGAGGGCAGATTACTCTGACCGTCACGAGTCGCGACTGTACTATGCCCACTGCGAGTCACGACGAATGTGTGGTGAGTCACGATGGACGACTTCCCAAATCCACGTTTTGGAATTTTTGTACTATAAATACTCTCTTATCTTCCCCTTTTTCTAGCAACCCTTCATCCCCGATTTCTTAGCAGAAAACCATAGTTTTCTTCTTCTTCTTTTCTTAGTTTGTAGATACGTTATGTATTTTTATTATCCAGGCTATTAATATCCTAGGGAGCAATAGATTAAGGCTTCCTTATAAAGGTCTAGAGAATCATTTCTATCTATTCAATGCTTTCTCTATTGTGTATTTATTGTGCTTTGAATTTGATTGTTGAATCCGTTAATGGTGTTGGAAGTCTGAGTATATGAATTGCTTGTATGATTATGTGCTAGGGTTTGGAGAAAGTAGATAATTCTCCTTTCTTTTGATATGAAATCCAAGAGCATGAATTAGAGCTTCTAATATGGTTAATGATTTGTTAATTGCTAGATGAATATGATAATGTCGAACTCTTTATCATGTTTACTTTGTGTAGCAAATGAGAGAAGTTTAATGTTGAATGTTCTTAGCTAATCTTGTGTAAATGCATGAATTGGTTCAATGCTTAGACACGGTGTAGTGTTTATAAGTGTTACAAGGCTTTTTTGATTCTTCGTACTTAATTCTATTAATGGGATACCTTTAGGCATTGATCGACTAAAGGGGTCATTAGTGAGGTTTAGTGAGAGATGTCAAATTCACTCTTGTAAACTACTATCAAAGAAGGGTGGAAGATTTATCTTCATAACAAGTAGTTAAAGTTGTGAATATGTCATGTATTCGATGATAGATAAGAGCTTCGGAAGCAGATATCCTTTGCCCCCAAGACTTTGTCATTTGTAGTTTTTACCTTTTTATCAGGTTGTTGCATGATTAGCATAGTTACTTAACCTTGCTAGTTGTGTTATCTTTACTTTCATAACCTAAGAAACCAACCCAAAATCCTCCTCTTTACTTTCTTTTATATATTTATGTAGATATACACATCTAGGCTTATATCCACCCTTATATGTGTAAACCCTTAGGAATATCCCTCTTCTCTGTGGATGACCCCGACTTGCCACTATCTACTTAATTGTATTTAGTAAACATTTAGGGCTTAAAAATTGTATTTTGAGGGGTACGGCGACGACGTCTCAATGTTGTTAGCAACACAAGATCCTTTTGCAGATTTGGACAAATCATGTTACATGCTAATTATGCTCTCTGCTCCATCTGTCTCTTTTTAAATGTTTTTACTTTGACATTTTTGGAGTTAAAATTATGTGTTATTTGCTGTAAATTTTTATTGATGTATAAATTGGAATAAGATTATGAAAGATTTTGTTAGATTCGTAGTAATTTGTGTTTTCAAATATTCAATTTTGATAACTTTTAGTTACATATATTTAAATATACAAACTTAAATATTAAGAGTTAGACAATTGTGTTTAAAACTTTAAAAGTCAAGTGAGAAGTTTAAAAGAGTACCCACACATGTTTGACGAAACTTATAAGATCTTTTTGTGGGACAAAAGATCTTGACCTTAAGGTTGGATCTATAACTCCCTCATGGAGTGGTGGCTGTTGAAGTGAAGGGGAGGAAGCCATTTTCAAAACTACAGTTACGGGCAGAGAGTCGGTGCCTGGCCACCGCCGCTTCCGGATTTGGCCTAGCTTCTCCTCCATCGCCAGAACTCTGCCACAAACCCTAGATCCTCCTCCGGCATCGGTGACCCTAGCTTTTTTCTCCGTCCGCCAATGCTCAACCCGCCCCTAGCCCAAAAACCCTCCAATTCTGTCGCCGCCGCTGGAGCTTTTCTCCTCCACCGCTGGAGAAAAGCTCTATCCTGACACCGACTAGAAAGTTCTTCGACGTGGCCGATGAGCAAGTCGTATCGCCACCATCATAACCACCTCCACTCCGCCACCGGCGCATGACCTTTGCCACACCAAAATAAACATCCCGAAAACAAATCGCAAATTGATCAACCCAACAGGCTCCGCAACAGGCTCGAGAAAGGCGTCATCGCGGATCTCCAAGAGGCGGTGGTAGTCGCCAGAGGAAGCGAAAAGCTCTGGCGGATGGTGAGGGTTTTAGGGTGGAAGAAGTGGAGAAAAGCTCTTGGCGAGCAAGTTCCATGCGTGGTGGTGAGTGGTAGGGAAGTGAGTGGTGGGTGGCGGGGAAATGGGTGGTGGCTAGCAAAGAAATGGGTAGCAGGTGGTGGGGAATTGAGTGGTGGGCTAGCGGGGAAATGGATAGTGGGAGCTTTTCTGGGCGGATTCCGACGGGAAGGAGGGACTGGAGGAAGGGGAAAATCGAACTCTTGTCGATTTCCATAATAACCTTGAATTTCCAGAATTTTTGTTTTTATTGTTAAAAACCAAAGGATAATAATGTCTTTTCAAATTCAAATATTTTTTAATTTCTTTCATATTAGGGTAAAAAGGTAATTTCCATATTTTCGGCCATTTTCCGAGTTGACATTTCGATCGACGCCTGACATGGTTATTTATGTACTTTTAGATTTTACAAGATTATTCCTGCACTTTGAAGCAAAACATAGGGTTAAAAACGTACTTTTCTCTTTTAAAAAATCATCCCAATTAGAATATATAATAATTGCGATCCCTTCCTAAATTTAAGTGTGTCTAAAACAAGATTTTGTGGGAAAAAATCCAAAATTCAATTTCTTTAGTCGTCACTCCCGTCGCAGCTAGAGTCACACATCCACCAATCATCGACTTCCGATCACACAGCATGAGCTTATGATTGGGTCCGGTTGGCCCTTCTTGTTCCACTCCGGTGTTTTTCCGTTTCTTTGGCGTTGTTCTAGATCTTTCTGATCTCTTGTTATCTTCTCCAGTTTTAGCAGCAGCGAGGTTTCATCTTCTCCGTTCTCCGGGCGGTGTTCTCTGGAGTTATCCGATGGTGTCTTCCTCAGCCTGGACCATCCTCTTAGGCGCATTTTCTCATAGTGCATCAGACCTGCTCGATTTCCAGACTGGGAGGTTTCCATCTTCACTCTTCATCTCCTTCAGCAAAAAAATTATCTTTTTGTGTTCGGCGCGTGACGTGACGCGCTAAGACCTTCAGGCGCCCTTCTTTGTGCCGCGTGCACCCACGCTCAGATCTTCACGCTCTTCAGCAGGTAGATTGTGTCACTTCATCTCGCAAGTCGTTTAAATTCTTGAGAGCTCTGCGCCAAGTCACCAGCCAGTGAGTGCTTTGGCACAACATAGTCAGTGTCCGGTCAGCGCCTTTGTCAGAATCAATCAATTAGATGATTATATTTGATTTTATCATGTTAACTAGTTTAGAGTTATATTAGAACTCGTCTACCTTAATGCTTTGTGCTTTCTATTTATTCGCTTCATGATCAATAATAATCATGACGGGAAATCATTCTTTCATGGTATCAGAGCAAGTTCTAATCTTGAACCCTAAACTTTAAAATATATATATACACACACATATACATACATATAGATATATATTCGTTTTGACCGCCTCCCTCCCTCTCTTTTTCCAACCAAACCACCACTGGTTTCCGTCCAATTTCCGTCCAGATTCCGGTAACTCCAGCCAAATTCGGCCAACTTCCGGCATCATCCAGGCAAGTTTTTGGTGTTCTTCATCGTCAATTTCTAGAAGTGTTCTTCTCAATCGCTCATCTCTCGGCTTTCTCGGCCCAGAAGAGGTCAAGCCACAAGTCTTCTTCACCGGCCAATAATTTTCAGATTCGGCGTCATCTTCCCTCTTTGTTCCGGCGTATTACATCAGTCTCTGTTGTCCAGCTTTCCCAGTGCTTCTACGATCCGCTACTTCAATTTCTACAGCACTTTTCTTACCGGCAGCAGCATCGTTCAGGCTCTCTCGGGTCTTCGATGGTGTCTCATGATCTCCGGTTGCTCTTCTTCTTCGTTGAATCTCCCACCAGTTTCCGAGGCCAGTGTTTCCTCGAGTTCCAGAATCCAACGACAAAAGAGATCCCAATCTCAGGCGCATTAACTCACTTGCGACTCATCCACACTCTCTCGGCCTTCCCGCGTGCGTCATCTCCACGCGCTTCACATGCGCGTCATCTCCACGCGCTTCACGTACACTCAACTTTCATTTAGTTTGACCGAGTTGTTTTGTTAGGTGTGTTTTGCTGCAAATTAGTTTTTCTCTACTCTGCATTGTGGTCCATTTAGCTGGTATCTCGGGTTTAAACATCACGGTTCTAAGTGGATTGTTGATTATGGTGCCACAAAACACATGGCATCATCTTCTACTGCTGTTGATTATGTCACACCTTATCATGGCTCTTGTAGCATATATGTTGGTAATGGTTTTCAACTCCCTATTACGCATGTTGGTGATTCTTGGCTTTCTAAGTCTTTGCCTATTTATGATGTGCTTATTGTGCCTGATATCACTAAAAAAATCTTTCAATTATCAAATTGACTCGGGATTTAAATGTTGTTGTCTGCTTTGATGATCGTTCATTTATTATTCGGCATAAACTCACTAAAGAAACCTTGGGTCACGGTCATATTAAGGATAGTCTTTATATCTTAGACTATAGTGCTTCTGTTTTACTGTCTACTGTGGAGTCAAATTAGTCGCGTGCGTCTTTTGAAATCTGGCATGCTAGACTTGGTCATGTTCCGCATTCCGTTATTTCTTGTTTGCGTGCTTCTATATCTTTAGTTGTCTCATCAATTTTGCCTAAACCCATCTTTTGTGAAGTCAGTGAAAAGGCTAAAGGGAAACGTTTATCTTTTCATACAAATGATAAACGTGTTGCTAGGTT